>MU931963.1:0-24486 GCA_036418165.1 Cooperia oncophora | reverse complement strand
CCACTGGTTCAGCCTGAAACATTTTAATTAATTTTATTGGCTGCAAAAGGCAGATGGAAACTTATCTCTGAAACTATGTCCCTTACTCAAGATAGCACGCGAACATTAATTAATCTCAACAGGTTTGCAGTAGAAATGGGAACAGGTTTGCTATAGAAACGGCAGATCGTGCTCCAAAAATTCCGAAAATCGCGATTGCCAACTTTGTTGTAATTCCTTTGTGTCTCTGTGGACGATCACTGTTTGCCGATAACCACTTTCATTGCAATGGGCGTAAAGCTGCTGGCATTCGGAATTTAAACGACTCTCAATGCTGACAGCGGCCACAATGGGAGAATTTGCACACAATTCTCGTGTTTTTGTAAGCATGCATTGACTATAGATATGATATTGCACTGAATTTATTGCGACCTACAGTCCCTCTCCCGGAGACTGAGTGGGCATGGCTCCGTACTCTGCTATAATTTGGTGGCAGCGGATACCTTTTGAGGGGTTGTTGCCATTTTGGACAGTGTAACCATAAATTTATCTAGCACGGGACATGACGATATTTGGTTCCCGAATGGAAATATCTCACGCAAAACGCACCCCCTCTACGCTCAAATGATGTACGCAGCCACGCCCTCTCTATTTGCGGATGTAGTGTACTATGCAGCTAGGGTTCTCTGTTTCTACAGTACCTCTGCAAATATGAAATGATATCTGACCTCCGCAAGAATTCACGGCGCAAATCGGCCTGTTCCTTATTCGCGCTCAGTTCCAGGTTGACCTTTATGCGCTTGTGGGATGACTTATTAGAAACTAATATTTATTCCAAAATATTCTTGCAATACTGAGTCCAAACACAAGAAAAGAACAACATTATATTGAGGAAATCTACCGACAATATTTTGGGAGCACACTGTTAATTGGGTCTCGTGTTTATATTACACGACAGATGTCCGTAGCGGCGTCGAAAACACCATATGTGTCGCGAGTTTCGCTGATTCTTTATCTGATTTCAGATTCTGCATTGTTTCTCACTTGGAAGAACAAACGAAGTGTTTCTACTGTGATTCTCGCACTGAATGGAGGCCTTACAGGGAGCCGTACAGATTAAGTCACAGGTATTGTTGACATGTTTCGAAGGATTTGTCACAAAAGTAGTGTGAGCTTCTTTTCTACCCAAAGGCAGTGCTTAACATAGTGCAGTTTCCATGAGGTTTTTTCTTCCTTATCACGTTAAAGACCAGGTTAAGTGCTCATAGCACCATATGTTGCGCAGATGAAGCAATTCCTTGGAGGCGTACCTGGGCATGTGGTGGGTTGCCGGCGAAGGGATGGTATTTTAATGCTGAAGTGAATGGGTTCCTCTTTCCCTTTGAGAGAAAGGGGATATTTGGGGTTGTTGACCTCTCTCGGTTTTTCTTGTTTAAAGTGCGCTCGCTATACACCCATCCCACGCTCGCTGGGGTGCACTTTTTCTGGGAAAATTTTGATAAAAGGCTCCGAAAAGGTATAGGATTTGGAGGGTTTTAAAATATGGCAGGCGGGGCGGGTGCTTTCGCGGGGGTCTTATTTTGCAAACATTTTCCACGGCAGGATGTGCTCTGGGGCGAATTATGCGACTTTTTTGCCTTTTGTGAGTAATGCTGCTCCTAGTCAATTTTGTCAGCCCACCTGGTACCCATTTTAAAATTGGTATGATAAAAGCCTTGGAACCAATATCAGTTCAATAATTTGTACTATTCTAGAATAGAAAATGTCGTATCCGATGGTTACGAAGACAAGAACCGCAACTGGTGGCAGTCAGAAAATGGAGTACAGAACGTCACGGTGCAACTTGACCTTGAGGCCGAATTCCATTTCACCCATCTGATAATGACGTTCAAGTCATTTCGACCCGCTGCGATGATCATTGAGAGATCTGCCGACTTTGGAAAAACATGGTAATGACTGGTCATACTTCTGGCTATTATTGGAGCTCTTTTTTGTGTTTTCTAGGCAGGTATATCGGTATTTTGCCTACGATTGTGCGGGAACATTCCCCGGAATTCCCGAAGGACCGCCAAAGAAGCATACAGATGTTATTTGTACTCGAGCGTACTCCGACGTTGCTCCTTCTACTGGAGGAGAGGTTGGTGTGATCTTGTCATGAACTGTTTTCTACTGGTCGTTTCGACTGTTCTCTATACATTATCCCTCTTCTGCACGCACTAAATTTTCGATTTCAGTTGGTTTACAAAGTAATTTCACCCCACATCGCAACGGAGAATCCTTATGCTGATGAAATTGCTAACCTACTGAAAATAACTAACCTTCGATTCAATTTTACAAAGTTACATACTCTCGGAGACGATCTTCTAGATTACAGGCCAGTTTGACCATTGCTTGAATTCCTGCAAATTCCACTGAAATTCAGTAATTTAGACCGGAAATTGATGAGAAATATTATTACGCTATTTACGAAATTGTCGTTCGTGGATCGTGTTCATGCTATGGGCACGCTTCTCGTTGTATTCCTATCGAGAATAATAATGATCCAGCTTTCTCTCGAGCTGATATTGTGAGTGACATTCTTTGATGAAGGCGTTATTTTCTCTTTACGACCTCAATGTTGTATAACCCAAAAGGTCCGGAGGTTTTTTCATAATACCCAGAGATTTCGAAAAAAAACTCGGAAGCTTCTTCCCTTTTGTGATTGAATTCGGACGCAGTTCGATGACAGGTGCGAGGTGGGGACATTTTGGACTTCCAGCACTTTATCGTCTTGTCCATCCCTCTATAAATTTTGTAGAGACCACCTGGCATTTCTCGAAGCATTGAATTTCCATAGAACTACCATTTATAGTGGTGTTCGCCGCGGATGCTAGGGCGTGTCAGACGAGATGAAGTTGGCGCGCTGCCAAACCCGTTCTCCAGCAGTTGTTAAAGAGAGCAAAAGATGGGATTATATCATATCGTTCGTATTACTCGTTTTCTACCACTTTTTATCGCATGCGCGCTTTAATAAGAAGGCGCAGAACGGCTTTGACGGCGTGACACAACTCATACTGCTTGACACGCCCAGCCGTCCGCAGTGGAACAGAGTGTACCTTGGTGGCTCGACGAGATTGCTTCAGCTTCACAAGAGTTCACAGGCTTCACCACAGTGGAGGAGTAGTGAAGCAGTGACTGTGCAAAATGCTGCTCCCCCGTCCTCGAACTTCTTCAAAGTAGGTGTTCCCTTAACGGTAGCCGCTCCATACTAATTAAAGTTGACGAATGCCTAACAGTGAATGTACAAGGCCCCGGAATAATCGGAAAGCTGAGAAAATTTTCGAGCGGTTCTGTTTCGTTAGGTTTTTTTTTGCGCTGTCTGTGCTGTAGTTAGAGCCTCTGAGATTGTCCTTTTAAGACTCCAAGTGGCGCATTATCGAGTTTTGTTTTCATTTTAGACGAGGGTGCTGAGATCCCTGATAGATCTTATACCGGTAATTTAAGGTTCACGGTCGTTGCGAATGTATGCATAACACTGAAGGTCTCAATTGTGAAAGGTGTCGCGACTTTTATAACGACCTACCATGGCGTCCTGCTATTGGTGAAGACACAAATGAGTGCAGAAGGTGTGAATGTAACGGGCATGCTGCACGGTGCCATTTCGACAGAGCAGTATACCAAGCTAGCGGTGGGTTCGAGCATTCTTTCAATGTTCCCTAATAAAGAGATTCCACCATATATACCTCTCCTTTACCTCTGATGCATTCCTTTGATAACTTCTTTCTGGTGTTGGAGAGGTATATATGGTGGAATCTCTTTATTATGCCTGACGTTTCGACACGAGGTAACCTACTGTTGGAATTTCCTGTCGTTGTAGTCTCTTGGCCAGAGCTGCAACTAGTCAGGGCCCGTGTTAAACAGGACAGGTCGTATCTCCTTTCGGTGTGCTTTCAGGCCTTTGAAGAACGACGAGATTGTCGAAACATCAGGCGTAATAAAGATTCCACCATACAAACCTGTCCGGCATAAGAAAGAAGTTATCGATCACATAAGTTCATAATGCCCAGGTTACATGAAAGGAGAACATGGCATTCCTTTGAATTTTTCCAGGTTTCCAATCGGGAGGTGTTTGCGACGATTGCCAACACAACACTCAAGGGAAGAACTGTGAGCAGTGCAAACCGTTCTTCTATCGAGATCCTCAGCGTCCTATAACTGATCCATACGTTTGTCTACCGTGCAGCTGTGACAAGGCAGGGTCCCAAGACGATGTGGGTAATTCAAAGGCTTAACAGTGAATAGCTTAGAATAAGTGTCAAGTATTACATTTCAAGTGAATGTTTCAGGGCATTTGTGAAGGTGAGGAGGATCCTGAGCGGGGTCTTGTAGCCGGCAAGTGCTACTGTAAGCCGAACGTTGATGGTCCACGGTAAGTGCACCTTGCCCTATTTGCTACCATTTCTGTCTATTTTTCATTCGGGGCGCATCCATGGGAAGCTTTGTTTTGCTGACATGTTTCTGTGGATGCTGAGGTGACAGGAAAAGTATTTGCATATTATTTCGGCAATAAGAAGACCCTCATTTGCGAAGGAATTTTCTAATGACAACTGCTGTTTGACGCCGCAGTTCGCACTCTCAAACTTATAGGTCCAGGAGGTTATGGTCCCTGACTTTTGCCTGTGACTCAACGTTTTTGTGATATCTTAACACACACATTCGTGAAACTGGGACTTCTTCTTACACTTTTATGTTATTCAAGTCAATTTCTGTTTTTCCTCCATATGATTAACGGATACGTTTTACTTACTTATACGTTCTCCGTTATGTTATAGCGTTTGAAACAATAGATGACCCGCAAAAGAGGTGATATGCTCATACGGTGGCACTGGTTTCAGATGCGACCGATGCAAGAATGGTTTTTGGAACTTGCAAGCATCTAACCCTGATGGATGTACTGCTTGTTCTTGCCATCTTCTTGGAACGTATAACAATGAAGGATGCGACAAAATGACAGGCCATTGCACATGTAAACGCCTTGTCACCGGAGAAAATTGCGATCAGTGTTTGGTTAGTTTGATTAATCTAGCATGCACAAAGGGTGACTGTGTGCCACGGCACCTGAGGGTTCTGGGTGCCAAAATTAAGCACTTTTCGCTATTTAACAGCTGATAATACGAAGTATACTCGAGTTAGCCATCACGCAAACGTTCATGTTAATACTTTGCGATTTGGCATAGACATGATCATCTTAATCCTTCTGCTCTCCTGGTCCACATCCCAGGGCTCTGCTCTTTCTCATGTTCAAGCGCATATCCTTTATTTTCAAGCCTGAACACTACGGCCTGTCCGAGGACGTCGATGGCTGTAAGGCGTGCGATTGTGACATTGGAGGATCATTGAACAATCAGTGCGATCTCGTTACTGGACAATGCCTTTGCAGAGAAGGATTCAGCGGTCGAAGGTGAGTTTCGTCTTTTCACATTTTTTTGAAGTAGAATTGTTCCAACCAAGCTCATAGTTTAGGTGTGACACTGCGGATTCGAGCTACTACTGTGCCAATATCGATCACTTCACCTATGACGCGGAACATGCTCAGCTCACCAACGTGAGTCGACTTACAGATTGATCTTTTCCTTATTACTTACTACTTTCGCAATTTTGTGAGCATTTTCAGGCTGAGATAGAGGAACGAGAAGCTCCTCCACAAGAGACTGCAATGACGTGGACCGGATCTGGCTATGTTAAGGCTAACGAAAGAAGCGCGATAAGTTTCAGAGTGGGCAATCTACAAGTCAGCCAAAAGTACCACATCATACTGCGTTACGATGCCGGCAGGGTGTGTTCGTTTTGTCTAATGTTTTTCGCACTTCCTCTATAGCTTGTACTAGATTAATTACCTTAAATGCATTCTAAAAAATTCTATGCTGCTTTTTGCCTATTATAGTAGTTGATCCCTGTTGTTTTAGGATCCCGTTGGTTGGGAAAATGTACAAATCACTGTTGTTCGACCAAGTGAGCCCAGTGGAGAATGTAGAGACAGCGATCCATCTGACGACTTCCTAATTGCTCGGCTCCATCCAGGTAACTTTCACGAAAATAGTAGGTCGTTCGGATGTAAAGCGTATTGGAAGAGTGGTGTGGTCTATGTAGAATTAGAAACAAAGAAGGCACTATTTACCCTTTACTGCCCCAACTATCCAGAATTGAACCAGTTTATGACGGATGTGATATTCGTGTTCAGGAGGTCAGACTACCCCTGAGAACAAGTTTTCAGCGAATTTGGTGATTTAAGGTATTTTGGCGCCGGCGCCTGTGGCGCGGGCGCCAGGAGGTTTCGTGCCTAGCGGATGTGATATTCATGTTCAGGAGGTCAAACTACCCCAGGGTACAAATTTTCAGCCAATTCTGCCAAGGCAGAAAAAAGTCGGTCAAAAACTGGCCTGTTTTTGGAAGATTGGGGCAGTAAAGGGTAAATAGTGCCACAAAGAAAAACAAAATATTGGAAAAAGAATACACTCCGAAGCAGAGATGATCCGTTTCCGAAATCTGACACAGCAGGCGGAACACGAACTCACACCCCACGCCTTCCTGGGCGAGTGCGCTATCCGTTACGCCACCAGGAGCGCTTTTACCCCTCAGCTTGATGGCTATTATGTCGTAGCCTTAAAGCACTCACGCATTTAATACGGTGACCTGGTCAGCTGTAATCGTTAGATTTCGGCAATAAACCGCGAGAGTAAAAGCCTCATAAGAAAGTCGGCATGGGCTCAGAATTTTTCCATAACTAACATAACTCAGCCTTCGCTTGATAACTCACAAACTGCGGCGTTAGACTTTCACCAAAGTAAAACACCCTCAAAAACTTCGGTCTCGCGGTTCATTGCCGATATCTACGATTATGGCTGACCGGCTGTTAGATGTGCCAGTGCCTAATGCTACGGCATAAAGCCTTCAAGCTGAGCGGGTAAGAGCGGCCCTGGTGAGGGAACGGATAGCGCATTCGCCTGGAAAGAGTTAGGTGCGGGTTCAAGTTTTCCTGGGGTTCTCACTTTTGCTTATAACTCTGTAATCGTTTGATAACTTTTGGACCGCTAACAGTGGCGTTAAACAGCAGTTATCAGTGTCAGCTAGTAGCGTGTACTGTTTTCAGGAGGTCGTTACGTAGAGGTTCATCCTGCTGTATGTTTGGAAGCAAATGTAGAATATGAAATTCGTGTGCAGTTTGGAGAGAAGCGCACCGGAGTTCAGGATCGGTAAGCGAACCAGCAAGGTATTTTTCAGTTCTGTAACTACTAACTTTCGTTGTTTTAGTGGAGCATCGGTGCTGATAGATTCATTAGTGCTGGCACCGCCGACAGACTCGTTACTCATCTTCCAAGGATCCGATCGCGCGCTGCAACACAAGACTGAGTATGATCGTTATCAGTGTCGCAATCTCGTATTATCTCTTACTCCACACGAAATGCTGAGCGAGGTGAGCTCATTTCACGACTGATATGCCATAGAATTTCATCGTTTTTCTTTACAGACCTGCGAGAGATACATTTGCCCCGTCGCCGCTGCGGTGCTCAACCGTACTAGCTCATGTGATTGTGATCCAACTGGTTCAGTTTCCGGAATTTGTAACGTCAAGGGAGGCCAATGTGAATGTAAACCGAATGTTGTTGGAAGAAGGTTCGAACTTTACTCGTTTTTAGTTTCCCTCGCTTTATCTTTCTCTGTCTTCACATCATGTACAGATGCTTTTTCGATAGGGTACCCCAGTTTTTAAGCAACACAAGCAGGTACTACTTTAGCCTGACAAAAGTATGTGATAAGACGCTACTCGCTTGTGTCAAAGCTGTGCCCCGTCCTCTGTGCCATACTGCATTCAAAATTTCGAAAAGTTCCCTTTTAGTGCGGTTTTCCGACTAGTTCTCGCTTCTCTGGGTAGATTAGGTGATAAGGAAGTAGGTGGCAACAAGTAAAAACCTTTCCGTCTACGACATTTCTCCGCCCTATGCACGTTTAAGGATGGCACAGTATGGAGTTCTACATATCGGTGTTTCTTTCTGCTTTTTTTTCCTCAAGTACTGTGTTGATTACCACCCCGTCAGATTGGTATTTTAGCAGCACAACTGACTATTTTTGAACGCGGAGCGTGCCTTTCAGAAAAAAGAGCTGTTGCCGTTATGTTGCCAACAAATGAGAATACGTGCAAACACGCCTCCTCTAAGCAGACACTCCATTACACCCTAAGTACAGATCAGCAGGGGGTCATGTCTACAGCATTTAAAGGCAGTTGGCACGATGGTTTCCTACTTAGCCTAAAATGCTAGTAGGGCGCTGTATAGTGGGAATGGCGAAAGAACGGAGTGAAACGGTCAAAATCCTGCGAAGAAAAAGCCTCCGTTCTCAGTGACTTGTAAATCGATTTCGGACGAGTTTCCCGTAGGCATCTTACCAATCACCGCTACCGAAGATACGGCTGCATATGTGTACCCATGTATGCATGCAGCATCACGGCCGCTTCATACCAATCCCTTCGCTTCATAATTTGCTTAAATGAATGAATACGAGCGTCAGGAACGGTCGTCCATTTGTGGGTGGGCGGGCGTTTGGGACGTAAGTTGTGGCTTGATAGGGCCCTTATAAGGGCACCTTCCTCGGGGAAACCGCTATGCAGCGCCTGCCCAGGGTCGCGGAATTCTATCCTGCCGAGGGTATTGATCCTAGTCGCCTTGAGAGATTTATCGTGCCAACTGCCTTTGAGAAGAGTTCTTCTCTCTACTGGTCTCTGCCTTTTTACTGGCTCCACTATTAGAGCTCCACTACCCACTAATTTTCATCGCGGGAGGTAGCTTAAAGGAAGTACTTTTCAGGTGTGACCAGTGTGCCGTCGGAACCTACGGCTTTGGAAGGTCGGGTTGCACGGAATGTGCCTGTGACTCCGTTGGATCTCTCCACAATCGCTGCGACCAACAAAGCGGGCAGTGTGTATGTCGCGAAAAAGGCATTTACGGACGACAGTGTAATCAGTGTCAGCCAGGATTCTGGAGCTTCCCGGATTGCAGGGTGGGTTCTTTTATTCAGGTTTGAAATATGTGTTGAATTCTGTTAAATAGAGAAAGCCAAAAGCTGAATGACGAGAAAGGCTTACTAGTACCTATATATTGGTTCCAGGTATGTCAATGCAACGATCATGCAAATATATGTGATCAACAAACCGGAGCCTGTATAGAATGTCGTGATCTTACAGCTGGTCACTATTGCGATCGCTGCCAGGATGGATACTACGGAGATCCCCGGTAGAAGACAATTTCCATAAATTTCGAGATATCCCAAAAATTTCCCATCATTTCAGACTTGGTGTGGGTCTTCCCTGCAAGCCATGTCCTTGTCCTGGCGGTCCAACTAGCGGTTTCCAGCACGCGGACACCTGCTATCTACAACGAGCAAATAATACCCAAGACGTGGTTTGTAATTGCCGGTATGTGAACATTTTTTATCTCAAATATTTGAAATATCTATATTTTGTCGATTTATATCTTATTTCTAGAAGGTGTATTATTACAAATCAAAGGTTAGCTTTATTGATAAAGACTCTTGTTTAAGGTCTGGCTATACGGGAGAGCGTTGCGCTGAATGTGCAATGAACTATTGGGGAAATCCTACAGAAGTGGGCGGTTCATGTGAAAGATGTGATTGTAATGGCAACATTGACATGACGGTAAGAGAGCGTTTTATGTAGCATTAGCCTAGGTGCTATACCATCCCGAAACCTATTTGCAGGTAGAAGGTAGCTGCGATCCGGCAACTGGTGAATGTCTGAAATGTCTTCACAACACGGAAGGCGTGATGTGCGAGAATTGTATGGATGGATTTTACGGTGATGCCAAACTGAAAAGTTGTCAAAGGTGGGTTTTCGTCTATTGGATATTATCCCGAAGAGGATATTTTGTACCTTTCACTAACTGGGCTTAGTTTGAAGTGAATCAGTCAGATTCTCACTTAGTACGATGAATGTCATTTCGAGCGAGGCTTCTACTAGATATTAGTCTAGGAAATACTGGACTGCCGAAGGCTCACGGTTAATCTCTGTGCGGGCGCACGGTAGCGTTTCGAGCTACGCCCGCGCCCAGCGACGTTATTGAAAGTATAGTATGCGATCTGAGCGCGTCTGCCACAGCGTAAGCCAGCGACTAGGAAAATATGGATATCGATCTAACGAGCACCAGCGACCACCAGTGTGTGCTTGCAGCAGCGTTTTCGCAGGCAGTTTTGTCAAAGCTCATGCTCCCGAAAATGCTTGCTTCCGGCTGGACCATTTATCTACAGGGTTGACCATAAAATAGCGACAAGGTTTTCACCTTATATCTCAGAAAGCAAAAGTGCAAACGAGTCATGAACATAACATTTATTAAGTAACAACTGGTACATTAACAATCATAAGTTACTTCTCGATTCGGCCACCTTTGGCACGGACGACAGCGCGGAGTCGCTTGGGAAAGGCGTCGATGACCGGACGCAGGAGTGCGTCGTCGATTTCGTCCCATTCTCGGATGAGCGCTGCCTTCAGAGAATCCAAATTGGGGTGGGGAGTGGCGCAGGCCTTTGCTCTCAAGGTAGGACCGCCTAAAATAAAAAAAAAAAAAAAAAAAAAAAAAAAAAAAAAAAAAAAAAAAAAAAAAAAAAAAAAAAAAAAAAAAAAAAAAAAAAAAAAAAGTCCAGTGGGTTCAAATCCGGTGACGATGCCGGCCATTCTTCTGCCGAGATGAAGTCGGGGAGTTCGCTCTTGCACCACGCTTGGACGACCTTGGCCTTGTGGGCGGGCGCCGAATCTTGCTGGAATGTCCACGGGCGGCCGTTGAAGTGGGAATTCGCCCACGGGAGTAGAGCATCTTCCAGAATCGTCTTCAGGTAGTAATCTTTGTCGATTTTGACGCCGGGGTCGACGAATATCAACGGCGTCTTCCCCGAGGCACACACCCCTGCCCAAACCATGACTTGGGCAGGGTGTGCGGCCCGGTGAACGACTCTTCCTTCTTGTCGGCTTCCTCGGCATTCCTTGCGATCACTCTGACGTTCTGAGCGTTGAACTGCTGCTCGACGGTGAAGAGCTTCTCATCCGAAAAGACGATCGAATGGTGGCCCTTGTTGCGCGTCCGAAGCAAAAGCTGTCGGCACTTCTTGACTCGCGCCTGCTGATTCGAGGCGCTGAGGATAGCAGCCTTCCGAGTACGGTAGGGGTACATCTTAAGGTCTTCGTGGACGACCCTTTCCATTGACTTCCGCGAGATTCCCATGTCGCGAGCCATCGTCGAGATGCTCCGAGTCGCGTTTCTTGCTATCCGCTTTCTGACGGCCTCGACGACCTTCGGCGTGCGAGCAGTACGAGGTCTTCCACTTCTTCGGCGGTCTTGGAGTCCACCAAGGTCTCGATAACGTTGGAGTGTGCGATACACGACGCTGCGCGATACGATGACCGAGGTGCTTAGCGATCTGCGTGGATTGGCGGCGGCCTTGTGCAGACGAACGATAACGCGAACGCAATCAGGAGTGAAGGCTTCCACCATTTCAACTATGAAACGGAAGCAAATTTAACCAATTTTCAACTGGAGCTTAGAAAAAATGATGAGCATTAAGAAATCCATAAACTGCCGGCGATATGTTGCGCGGATAGAATGTAATGCCTAACTGGAGCAAGTCTTGTCCGCTATAATTATGGCCAAACCCTGTATACTTTCCTAGTCGCTGGAGTACGGCTCGAAGCGCTACTGTACGCCGGACGCAAATTATAAACGCCAGCATCTGTGTTTGTTCTGGTTTTTGTTCCTGTTATTGTTCAAGGCTTGGCCTTTATACGCTACTGAAGTCTTCTCTTGTTCAGGTGTGTATGTAACAATCTCGGTACCAACTCCACTACTGGTTCATGTGATCGAGTGACCGGGCAAGTGCCCTTGTTATCCGAATGTTATTGGAATGCAATGTGACCAGTGCGCAGAAAATCACTACGATCTCAGCAGTGGCCAGGTGAGCATCCAAGTGCTTTTAGTGATGTCTTTGTAGTTACTGAGGTCTTATGATTAGCCGTAGGTCCCAATGTTGTTGTGAGGTAATAGGTACGTCGAGCTTCCAACCCTCGACCGTAACTTCTTTGATTTATGTGTGCTCCATAGGCCTTCTTAGAAAGGAGTCCGCCATGAATAGCTCGTCCTTCTACAAACTCCTTCCGTCTATTACCAGGAGGGCTCAGGCTGTAGTTGTCGTTTCCCAGACTCAAAACTACTCTTAGAGGGATTTTTTTTTCGCTGCCAGAGCAGGACTGCTTATTTGCCACTTAACGAAAAAGCATCCAACGCTCTTTTGCATCTTTTAGAAAGTCGCTAGCTAAACAATTGCTCTCTCTGCATGAGTTATCGTTTTTTTTCACTGCATGTTTCCTTGTTCTGGGTTTTGTATTCTTTTTCGTGATTTTTTCTGACGTTGCCTTACACAACGTACTGAATAAAGAATAAAGAGAAGGGTATCAAAGATTTAACTAGTCAGAGACAGTAGGCAGCATTGCTGGAGGCGGACGGTTGCCGCCGAAGTTGGTGGACCGGTCGAAAGGCGTTCACGCCCCATTAGTCTCTTCCAACAACCGCAGCGGTCGTACCAACTGCTCTTGAGGGGCTTGCTAGTTTTGTATCACTATTAAAATTAGGATTTTCTTCCAGGGATGTGCTGAATGTAACTGCGACCCCAACGGTGTTGCACTCGATGCGCATGGATCTCCTGAGCTGCAGTGTAATCAGTTTGATGGGCGATGTCGTTGCAAAGTGGGACGAGGAGGTATGTGATCCACTTTGTTCGTTCATTGTCAGATGTTTTGTTGGTACAGCCATCATCAATCGTAAGCCCTCTGAACGCAGCATCAGTTCAAACTCTTGCTCTTTCTTGTGATACTTTGCTGCTGTCGGATATTGCAAAGTAATTAATGGTGGTTGTTCAACAGAGATTTATTAACACATCAAGTGGTTTAAGGCGAGTTATTAACTGCGCTGTACGGGCTGTAAAGTAGTAATGCATGCTCATATTTTTGGAGCCCATTTCCTCTAAGTTTTATAAACGATTCGGTAATTAGGCGTGATCTTCGTTGTCCTCAACTGTAAGTAAATGTAAGCTCTGTTTACAGGTCGTACATGCTCCGAATGTGAAGATTACTTTTGGGGTGATCCAACAACATCGGAGGGTTGTAAAAGATGTGAGTGCAACCCGACGGGATCTGCTAGCCAACAGTGTCACCGCAACAATGGTACCTGTGTTTGCCTACCTGGATCTGGAGGTAAGTAAAGGTTTTGAGGTTATAAATAGTTATAGTTTATTCAAAAAAGTATACATTTACTACATTTTAGGCGATCTCTGCGACGAATGTGCACGTGGATATACTGGAACATGGCCTTTCTGCCAGCCATGTGGGCGAATGCTCCACCCTCAGTGGCTATTCTAAGCATTACAAGGTCTGAAAGGCGCAAGGTCGATAAGCTCTCATGACGACCGCGGGAATATCCGAGGACACCGGCGTTGCATCTGCCTATGACGAGGAATTTGAAAGTATGGAGGCAAAGTTGGAGGAGACAAAGAAGAAGCTCTCAGACGCCAATATCAGCAAGGAGCATATAGAACAGCTAGAGAATGAGGTTGCTAAGCTCAAGAAAGAGGTGGGTGAAAGAGGTTGATTACACGAGTGTTAGATTCGTTCTTTTGTGAATGCGTATTACCTTCTATAGGTTGGCGCCGCTCGTGAGAAGTTGGATGGCATCGAGGCACGCGTTTCTAACGCCACTCAAGCTGTAGACTTTGCTGAAGAAGATCTCAAGCAACTACAGGCAGATGCAGTTCGTCTTACAGAAGCCGCAGACGATTTGCGTGACAGGACTATAAGATCAAAGAGGCTGATGTACAGCGTGGGTTACGTGACGCAATTGAAAATTTGGATTTTGCAGCATCGAATAATTGTGAGATGCGTCTTACTTGATAGCGCCGCAATATAACAATACTAGAGAGTCCGGCCAGCTCGATCATGTGGCTGTGCACTCAACGGGACCGACTTGATTGAGCTATCGGCAAACTTGGCCGAGGGCAGCAAATGTGAATGCAGTCGGTGATGGCGGGAAGGCTTCTGCTGGAGAAGAATCGCCCGATGACTTTAGATTAAGCAGTATGGCCAAGAGAAAGCGAAGCCGCCGTTGGCCGAGACGTGAGCAGGAGCGGTAAGTAGGACTTTCAGCTAGCTAATAGTCGTTTTGATAGGCTGGCAGTCCAAACTTTGCTGGGCAGCGACCAAAGAAACATGCGGCAGCCGTTTGGACGTGCGAACGCGCAGGCGCCAGCGACTTAGCAAAAGTGCTAGATATCGATCCATTTGTTTTGCCAACGTCTACTAGCGGTCCAAAGGATATGGACAGTCGACAATATGGGAAGTAGGAGGCGTAACTGAACAGCTCTATTAGGCGTTTCAGTGAGCGTGCAAACCGCCACCGAACAACTGGTAGAAGCACTTATATTCACGCACTGATATTCGGTGCCGGGTCTGCCAGTTGTACTGGATTAGCGGATTGACGACATGCAATTCCAATTTCAACGATCGAAATCCAGCACCCCGGAATGTCTGCCTACCCTCTTACTTTATTCGTCACTTCCTGGACGCTTACTTTGCGGCCGGTGGATAGCTGCTCGCAAAGTATCGAACGACTAGCCGTTATTCACGGAATCACAATAAGCTGTTGACTCTGCCGATGATTCCTTCGAAGAACGATTAGGTCATATAAACCTCTTTTTCAGTTAGACATTGTTGGGAATGGACAAATCTGCATTACCAACGTTGAATGCAGAAGTCTGTGGAGCTGCATCTGCTCCCTGTGATGCTCTTTGTGGCGGTAGGTTTTTCTTTCTTGTTGTCACTGCGCTCAACTGTGCTCTTGTTCTGTATATCATTTCTACTTTGGAGTGGTTTCTTGGTTAAGGGAACCGTTAAAAAGTATTTTAAATCACAGGTCCCGGGTCGTCGTGCGGTTTTTGTGGTGGTCAATCGTGTTTGGAGGGAGCAGTTAGTAAAGCAGATCAAGCAAGGAGCTGTTCTTCTCTTGAAGCGTGATCTGAAACTTCAACGAGAAGCCACACAAAAGAGGCAGAAGAGGTGATTGCATCAGATTTTTTTCTCCACGTTTAGTTGGTAATTGTCTGAAAATTCAGGTGTTAACCCTTGTTAGAGACGTGCTCCATTCAACAGCAGCCGCTAAGAAGGATGCCTTGGCCGCATTAGAAGTCGCACGAAATGCCGCTCAGAAAACGAATTCATCACGTGCTGAGTTAGATCAAATTGTGTTGACCAAATGATACCTTCTTGAAAAGCTCAAGGTAACCCTGCCTGCCGGGTTCAACTATTTGGAAACTGAGACAGTACATATATTTTCAGGAGTTCACCTGAGCAGATTAGAGCTTTAGCAGAAGAAGTGCTCGCGAAGAAAATCAGTCTCACTCCTGAGCAGATAGCTGATTTGACTGCAAAGGTTTCTTAGCAATTTCTCCATTATTTTTTTCAGTAAATTATTATTATTATTATTGAGTGATTCATCTATTTGAAGATGCGACGACTCTTCTCCACGGAATAATCCAATCCAATATTGCGCTCGCTATTACTCGCCGCAGAACACGGGGGGAAATGTAAGACCGTAGCCAGCTAATCTTGAAGCTAAGGTAGATTAATGCATGCTTACCAAAGAGAATACTTAATCACTTAATTTAATCTATATTCCTTCCGCAGGCGCTAGAAGCAAGTGCACAAGCTGCCCGCCATCAAAGAATACCACTGTAGTACTGGTCAGGATGAGGCAAATTCCAAGTCGCTGAGGAAGCACACAGCTTGCTGCGACTGGAAGCCTATCCGATATCCGCTGCCAGGCAATGATGAATGATGGGCCAGGTATTGAACCGCATTTGCTCCGGCGTTTATTGGTCCTCGTTGGGACTTTACGTCATAGATGACCCTGGATTTAATTTCATTATTTGTCGTTTTGGAGTCGATATTCAATAGCAATAGTTGTTAAGAGAAGCACCTTTGATGCGCCAAAACGGGAGGCTGATCGCCACCCGAATCTCGTGCAAAGGAGCTCGTTCAACGTCCACGTCTTTCCTCACTTGAGGCGAAATCGAAGAGAGTCAAAGGCTGCAAGTACTCTGCAAATAGCCGATGGACTGCCAAGACGATGCCTTCATCTTGGTTGAACAAAGCCTTGAAAGAGCGAAGGACTTGCTGAGTAGGAAATAAGCAAATGACGCGTACGTTTATGCACTGACTATCTTTGCTCTGGTCCATGACTCAGCTGTGCGATTTCCAGACAGATATCGAGGAAGCTAAGCGACTTTTATCGGAAAGGACGCAGGGCAATGAAGCTCCTCAGAAACGAGCGGAAGCTCTGCGACAAAGGGCTTCGAAGCTTCTCTATAAGGCGCAGCGAAGTAGTGATGATATCAGCGGTTTGAAGTATCTCTCTCTAATATTGTTGGGTCGCGTATCCGCCTGCCCGCCGGAAGGACCCGCTCCTTGGAGGGAGGGGGGGCGGGGAGATGGTCTCCTGTTGCTTCCATTCGAGGGAGGTGACACTTGGAGTTTGCTTCCTACTTTCTGTTGTCTCCCAATGCCGCCAAATGTATGACTGATACTTAAATCGGCGGGTGGTTTTCCCACACCGCCGAAATTGAAAAGTAGCTTAGACTGGCTTTATGAGTGGCACACTATTAGAAATAAAGCTGTGGCGCGCATCCGCCTTGGCGAACAGCATGCGATTTACTTGCGGACGAATGAACGGGCAGAGTTTGCAAACACGTTCCGTTTGAAAAAAAATGGGAAAAGGAGGTTTGCACGTCCGAGGGAGAACAATCCTGAGTATTATTTGAAAGTTTTCCTTGTTGTAATAGGGATCCACCGCAGGGTCAGGTATGGGCTCACGAAAAATGCACAGTCAGGGCACGTCCTGCCGTTTATGAAATATGTTGCAAAATACGACCCCCCCCCTACCAAAAACTTCCTCTTCTGGTAGACCGCCTCCCCTCCCATCCTACTTGCTACCTCTCGACAATTACTGAATTTCTTACGACTCGCCTGCCACTCACGGATTTTTTTCTGTAATTCTCCAATTTTTCCACATTTCCTCCAAAAGTGTCGAAGGAGAGGAAGGGGATATATAGCGCACTGACAAGTAAAAACTGAAGGGTCACTTCTACGCCGGAACGCCAAATTATTTTCGGCACGGCGTCCATTTCCAACTACGAAAACCGAAAGAGAAATCGCCCTAATTCGTGTATTATTATTCATATGGAGCTGTATGAAGTGTTGATGGGTGGACAAATGAATGGCCGAATTTTTACTCGGATTTTATTCACAATTACCTCTGCATTGTGAATAGCGAATCACAAGCGGTCTGACCGGAATTTTTGAACAGATTCGTCAGCCTAACGTATCGTTCTTTAGTATGCTGGATTTTTTTTTCTCAAAACACAAGCTGAAGGATATATTTTTAGTGTTGACGAAGGATGCTTCTGATGTGCGGCTCGACGACTACCAACGAACGTTGGATGAGTTGAATTCCCGCTTAGAACAGGTCACCAAAGACATACATGCTAGTACAGAATTCTTCGCTAGTTGCGATGTTTAAGCCACTGCCCTCACTCATACGTTTCTCGTTATACTGCCACTTTGTTACGAGACCCTTGTAGGGTTCTGCCTTTCCATGTCTTCCTTCTCAACACAAGCTTTGTTTGAATATTGTTGTCCCATAAAGATTTATCTGATTAAAAACTGTTCTATTTTGTGTGTTTTAATGTGTTGTTCATACGATTTGGTTAAACTCGTCACACTGCTGTTTTGGTCAACTGGCTTTCGTTTTTGATATTTCTCTTCTCTCTCCATTGTGGTTCTCTCATACGTATGCTTTCTTATGCTCTGATACTTTTCACATGCGATTCTCTGATTCTCTCTTCCAGATTGGTGCTTTTCCAGATTTACTGACACTGCTCTACCAGCTCTGTGCTTTGATCTTTCCTATTTAGTTGCTATGATCGTAGTAGGCCATCATTTTCAAGTGCAATTATAAATAAATTTGTTCACTGTCTTGTCTTTCTATGTTCTACATGGTACGTAACCAGTCTGTCTCCATTTTCTAAGATGAACTATCAGGTTTTGTGAGCATTCCCAGAAGAAGTAGTCAAAATGACACCAAATAATTTAATATAAGTCCGGCACTTGTTTTCCAAACTTTATTTCAGCATCATATGCGTGAGGAAGGATGAGTTGATGCAATAATAGCCATAACTCGGGGGTGAGGGCGTGGTTTCGCCGTTTCATTTGAACACGGTATAGCATGCGTTTTTCGTGCCATCTTTCCATTTGAGACAACGATATCCTGTCTTGGCTGGACAAGGACTAATTTCGTTCTGTGTAACACTATTAGAAGCGCAGCGAACATCACGTCCCAGCTGAGTGTGCAGCCACGCACACTTCGTCTGGATATGAAGTATACTTCTGTTACTCCCTTAGCTGTTCTCTCACTTTTGAAAATGAAGGCTAACCGCTGCTAATAAGCGTGCTGCTAAAATGAAAACAACAAAGTCTGAGTTCAATACTCAGTGTCTGCTTTGCATTGCTCCAAGTGAACTGTGCTTCACACTTCGTCAAATTCGAAGCTCTCGCAAAGGAGCAGCACGCTCTGAGACATTACTGTTTTCGGATTGACTTGTACTAACGTGCAAGTTGCCAATTTACTGTTGGAGTTAAACACCCAAAGGACGATGTGACAATTCTTGAACAATTCGGACTGACAAGTCGAACTACTTTGTCATACGCGATCGGCTGCACTGTACCACTGTTCACCTCATCGCTCATTCGCGACTTTTTTTTGTGTCATTGAGATTACCAGTCGGCTCGCCGGCTAACGCCGGCGCGCCTCCTTCTGATACGGCCCGGCTGCGCCGGGCGGCGCGGCTTCGCCGCGCGTATTTTCTTTCACATATTTCTAGACTCAACTGATATCCGCTTTGTGTCTGTTTACTCCCACTTTTGTTTAACCAGGTGTAACTGAAGTGACTTAGTTATATTACAGATCTTCGTCTGACTACCCGCCACACACACCTCGGAGCAGCCCCGCCCCACAAAGCTTAGTGGCACCTACAGTCATTCACCGGCGACGTCCTCTGAGCTTGACCTTAATCCACGTTTATTTCTCCACGGTCTTTGAAGTAGCTCTGGGACAGTAAATTTAGAAAATTTATCGTCTAGGAGACTCCGCCCTTCGAGCTGGCCTCACGCCCAAACAAAAAATGTATACCCACATTCCTCAAAATCGCGACCCCATTGCATGACCGAAATATCAACTTATATAATCCGGTCTTTCGAGAGTGCTCTGCGAACCGTTTTACAGCACACTTTTTTGCCTGGCTCCGCACGACCCACCTCGGAGCAAGCTCCGCCCACAATGTTTTTGCCCTGCAGTCCTCACCGGCAATCCTCTACTGACCTTAGTCCACTTTTTTTCCGGTGTTTGGGACGTCGCTCCGGAACCGAGCCTACTAAACTTTGTAAAAATGAAATACCTTTGCAGAATGTAGGGGCAAATCTCGCGCTCCCACTGTGGGCGGCGTCTCAACACACTTGGGAGCATAGCTATATTCGCCAGATTATATTAGATTCTACACGGAGTTTTTTTGCGACTTGCCAAACAGCTCCGCCGAACCGGTTACTGGGAGTTTTGCGAGAAGACGGCGCGCATTGTAGGATGTGGCTGGCCACAGTTTAGTTCTGGCGACTCGCTTACGTAACCTTGTTTGCGCTTCCCCCCCCGCCGATCTTAGAAGCTGGTCTCCGGAAGCGAAGTGTGCTGAACATTTTTCTGGCGTAACCCCAAACTTTCGGCGCAGTGCCCGCCACTGATTGGGCGAGGCTTCTCATAGGTCAAGATGTAGCTTTTATTTCTGTGTCCCAGGCGCCTCGACCGCGATACCCACCTGTGATCGCGACCTCTTCCAAGTCGGTCGTTCAGGGTCGAACCGAGGGGGATTTCCGGTTCACGCACACCACACACTCACAAAACAAACTTACAACACAAGCAAGCCAAACAAAGAACGAACAACAAGCAGAGCGAAGCGTAATTATATATATATGGGGTGATGATGTTGCCCACTACCTTAAAGACAGGCTATGCGATTGTCAGTCCTCCGCAGTGGAAATCAAAAGTGAAAAAGTGGAAAGAAACGGCCGAAATCGCATACCAAGGCCTTCCGGCGTGCCAAGTTTTCTGGACCACGCCAGAAGATCGGTACGGTGGCGCAGTGCATCTCTTGACTGACAGCTAGTTCTTTCCCCTCTTCCAGCACGAAGAAATTGGAAAACAAGCAGGTAGTAAAGTTTGTAGTGAAAAGTAGCTTTGGGAACCTGTGATGGAAGATACTTTCGATTACCGCAAGCCAGCGGCTTGTTGAACCAATAAAATTTCATTATCAAACGAGGGAAGGAACGCCTCCTACCATGTGTTGAAGGGAGAGCGAAATGGAAGAGGGGTGAGAGAAGGAAGGGAGCAAAAGAGTGAGGGGGAAGGAAAATGAAAGAGGGAAGGCTTCGCAGTTGACAAGTATCTTGATACGGAGACGACAGATCGGTCCCTCAAATCCCTCCCTCACTCGTACCTACACTTCATCTCCTAGAGATGGTGAACCCGTGACTGCGTACTTTATTTGAAAGTGGCGTTTTGAAGGAATATTGCAGTTTCAGAACAGTTTGACTTTGTCCATTACACAGGATAACACTTGTACCTGATTGAAATATCTCCTACGAACAACGCATCCTACGCCATGTTCAAGTATGCAGCCATGTCCACTCTATCACTGGGATGTGGAGTGTACATACAGAACCACTGCATATCTCGTTCCTCGTGGGCGAGAAATTTTGATGGTACCGTGTATGCCTTCAACTTGAGAGAGCCACAACCCTTTCGCTACTCGCGAATCAGACTTTATGGGTAAGAAATGAGAAGAATCCATTGCTAAGAACTGGTTGAGCGCGGGGTCAGTCTCCAAGTCTTAGCCGTTTGCCTTTGTCATGTGTGCTACCAACACTGTCAGACACGTTTAAAAACACATTGATCCGTAGGAGAGAATATATGGGCTTGAATATGGAAGTGCGGGTGGTAAATGGCCTGTTGATGAAGAAAATAACAGAAGAAGCTGTCGAAAACGCGCTGAATCTCGTTCAAGAGACCAGGCATCATAGGGACGAAAGAGGCTAGAGCATGGAGGGAAGGGAGCGTCTGGAATGTGGCGACGGCCGGTCCAGTCGGGTGGTTTAGTGAGTAACGAGTCTTGACCGTAACCGCGTAAGTACTGGCCTTCTTCGAGACAGCGATAATGTCCACTAAAAAATCCTCACCGAGAGATTCGAACCGAATACAGAGAATAACAATATGAATGAATTCATAACAACTAACAAAAACTTTGAAATGCCAGACTTTACTGCCCCAGTCATCCGAAATCAGGCCAGTTCCTGACCGACTTTTTCTCCGTGGGCAGAATTTGCTGAAAACTTGGCTCCAGGGTAGTTTGACCCGCTGAACACGAATATCGCATCCGCTTGACCCGAAACCTCCTGGCGCCCGCGCCAAAATACTCGAAATCACCAAATTCGCTGAAAACTTGCTCCCAGGGGTAGTTTGACCCCTGAACACGAATATCACATCCGCTCGGCCGAAACCTCCTGGCGCCCGCGCCACGGGCGCCGGCGCCAAAATACTCTGAATCACTAAACTCGCTGAAAACTTGTCAACTAGGGTAAATTGACCATGTGAACACGAATTTCACATTTATCTTGCATGAGAAATAGTATTCGCTCTTATTTGTGGCCCTAAAGAGGGCCGTTGGGTTAGTATTAATCAATTCTCGGATTTGGTAGAAGGCAGCCTAGCACGGATATAAGTGTGCGACATGTTCGAAGAAGTTGAAGATGATTTCACTGGGTTTTCCAAATTCTCGACGCCATAGGAACTCTTTGATGTAGTGAGAGTACCGCTTGGTGTTCAATCCGAACTTCTTCTTGGGAATCATCTTGAACTTCTGCCACAAGGATTCGATGTTTTGGGTGTGTGCCCAGTTAGAGGATCGACGAAATGGAGCATGTGGTTAACCGTCAGGTGCCTGTAGCCGGCTGGCAGTCGCGACAGCTGTGAGTACGCTCTCCATGAGTCGGACATAATTGTAGTTTCCGATCGAATAAACTTAAAGATGATGTTCGTGAGTGTGGCTGTATCGCGACGTTTCACAAGCACCATGAAACACTCCCTCACTCAATGCCACCGAACAGCCATTCCTTCCTACGCACAAGTCTGCCGCGGTTGTACTTCCTTCGTGTGACATTCGTTTCGTCAATCTCTACAGTGACTCCGGGCCCGCCAATAATGGGAGGGTTTTCCTTGTAATACTTGGAACAAATTCTTCCGTAAATACTGCTCCCAGTGGGTTAACATCTTCCGACTGACTCCGAGCTCGAAAGACTTCGTTCTGAAAGAGCCGAAGTTCACGCAGCCAGAAGTGATTGAGAAGATGGTGACCTCGGGAAGTTTAGAATTGGCGAAAAACTTCTTGTGTCTGAAGGAGAGAGACGGCTTCGTTCCGCTGTCCGTTCTACACTCACGCCTGTTACAAAGCCGGAGCGTCATGGCACCAGAACACTTGGGGCACATGGGTGTAACTTGTAGACCTAGTCTGCGCAACCATGCTCGGAATTCATGGGGATCCATTTTGAGCTTCTCAACTAGGTCGAGCCATTTGAAATCAGTCAGCTCCATCTCGCGGTTGCGGCGATGAAGGATGTGCAGAGCTATGAGAATAGCTAAATGGGGAGCAAAGGGGCTTTACAAGATACTAGGTCAGTTTTGAAGACGTCACGCGCTTTCTCAGCGTTCAACATACGCGAAACTCGTGGAAAAATCCATTCCTATGAGTTTGGCATGTGAACGCTTAGCGATGGGGTTTTTCGAAGAAGCATTGATCATATCGGCTCGTTTCATCACGGCTCGTCAGAGAAATGAGATTTTTATCATGCAAAATGGAAGTGATATTCGTGTTCAGGGGGTCAAACTACCATTGGGAGCAAGTTCTCAGCGAATTTTGTGATTTTGAGTGTTTTGGCGCCGGCGCCGTGGCGCGGGCGTCACGAGGTTTCGAGCCGAGCGGGTGATATTCGCGTTCAGGGGGTCAAACTACTTCTGGGAGCCAAGTTTTCAGCAAGTTCTGACCACTGAGAAAAAAGTCGGTCAAGAACTGGCCTGATTTCAGATGACTAGGGCAGTAAAGGGTAAATAGTGCCAGAAATGCCTCTAGAGAATAGCGTCTTGCGAATGTATATAGAAAAGGGATCAAAAGGGAAAAGGGACCTGGCGTTATGCGTGGGCAACAACAAAAAAAGGAACAACTCCTTTCTGTGGGTCTTCCCTCGCAACTCCAACCTCAAAAAAATACCAAGAGATTCGGCTTTGGAATTGTAATGTTATTGCGGATGAAGTATTCGGTAAGATTGATGATTGCTGTTAACCTTCAGAAGGAGGTGACGAGGTTTCATCGTTGCAATCCACTAACAAGAACAAAAAACAATAACAACGGCAGGGGGTCTGTAGAGCTTGAAACTGAAATAAATCGATTGCTATCATAAACAGAAGAGACGAAAGAGGGGGAGGGCACAGACGCTGCAGGGTGGAGCCCTTACCTACTGCGACACACTGCCAGGGGAGCGGCCTGTCAGTTCTTTGAGTACTTCATTTCTTCTTTTTTCCCCTCAGTGTCTGTATCTCTTCCGGCAGGTGACTCAGCGATTCGTGATGGTTGATACTATTGGAGTACCTGCACGTTTTCTCGCGTAGAAAGCCCTGCATCTCTTTGATAGGAGACCAGCACAATTTTTTTTTTTACAATCTCCTTCCTTCTTTTCGCTGTGCCAACCATGGGGTATACGTCTATTTCATAGTTCTCTTTTTCGAGGCAGAATACACAGACGAATAGGTTCCCTGTGTTATCTCGCAAGAGACGGTTCCCACTCTCAATATCGTTTTCTTGCATTTTTTGAGATCTTTTAGCTTATTGTCAAG
Organism: Cooperia oncophora; assembly: GCA_036418165.1. NCBI lineage: Eukaryota > Metazoa > Nematoda > Chromadorea > Rhabditida > Trichostrongylidae > Cooperia > Cooperia oncophora. Next base: position 382 of record MU931963.1, on the reverse strand, counting down.
TGCCCACAACTCCAAAGACTCTTCTTTTCTTTTCTTCCTGTGGGTCTTCGTCTTTCTTTCTTCAATCATGATGGGTGTTTGTCGAGATGGCGCTTATGGTGCTGATTGCGAGTCTACTAGCAACGGGTTGTCCTTCTTTCTATCGTTTCACTCGCAGATTTTCTTCACGAGCGCTAACTCTTGAATTTGTGCGTCAGTAACCGCTTCGATCTTTCCATCTATTTCCTTTATTTCCTGTGCTTTCAAGACTTCCTCTTTAGTTCTTCGTGCGTCTTCTTCCTACTTTCCGACTTCTTCTTCGCAGTGACCTCGCTCTTTTAGTACTTGTGTACTTCAAATTCCTCTCTGAAAATACTAAAATCAAAAAACTCGAACTCCTTAT
>MU931962.1:0-14070 GCA_036418165.1 Cooperia oncophora | reverse complement strand
CAGAACGGAGATTACTGTTATGCGAGGCCTCAAAAACGATTAGGTTCACCCATACGGTAACTCTTTTCCTCCTAAGATTTGGCAAAGCTCGTCATCCATCATGGCAATCCTTGTTGGTCGCAATGAGTCCTTCAAAGGTTCAAGCCGTCGCATTAAAAAGCTCCTTTCAATCGCGGGTTCCCACTGTTACATCTTCTTCAGTTCTTTTATCTTTGCTTGACAATGAATTGGCGGCTTGTATACGGTGCCCACTCATAGCTAGCGACTACGGGGGCGAAAAGAGGAAGTAACAAGTCTTACTTATGGCGCACACAATAAAACTTAGCGTAGCAAGGGTAGCAAGGTACAAGAATTACATCAGGAAATCGCAGACAGAAATGTGGCATCGTGGAGAAGCGCCATTACTGGACGTACAATCTGAGGGTTGGAGCTTACCCAAATCTAACTGGGCGCCCGGCACATATCGTGCGTTGGGAGCGCCCCAGTGGGCGGTCCCTAACTTACGGTCTCTCCTGTTCAGGCACGGCAGTACGTTGGAGACCCCCAGTAGGTTGTTGTATCCATGCTGTCGCTTGACAACCTCGTCTAGGAGTACAAAGCTTATAAGATGCGTCAGTAATCAAATGTATAGGATACAAATGAATCTAGAATTCTGAATAGAGGACTAATTCGTGAAATCTCGATGAAATCGTCACCTCTACGCCTCGTTGGGAAGAATTCCGGGAAAATCACATTGCTCATATAGGGTTACGTTCGCATCGTTGAAATTCAAGTAATTTAAAGAGCAATCACCTCCAATTATCATCCCCTCATATTGAAACTCAGTCAACGAACAGGATAGTTCTATCTTAGGAAGCGCCTTCAGGGTTCATCGATCAAGGCTTTGTACAGATCACTTGAAGTATAAAGACGTTTGATGGCAAAAAAAATATGAAGATAGTTCTGGACGAGGATCAGGGAAATACAGAGTGGGCTAGCGAGAGAAACGTTCAGAATTTCGGTCGAAGAATCCGGATGTGGTTCATTACATACTGCGCTAGCGGAAGAGGCAAAACAAATAGTGTCGCGTGAGCGGCATTCGCTCCAGAACCCAAGAAATTCACCATGACAAGGTGCAATATGTCGAATCAATTAGCTACAAAATATGGGAGGTAGCCAAAACAATAGTAAATACCGCGTCGTGGCGGCGCGACGCGGCAATGGGAGCGGCATCACTGGTAAGATGTCCCATAACGGCAGGAAGGCTGGCATGGCACCTACGGTCTCCTGTGTAGGCAAGGCATGATGGTGACCCCCCAGTGTGTGGTCCTATTTGGCGGCTGGCACAGAGAGGACGTTGGGAGTTGACATTAGTATTAAACATGGCATATGCGGCTGCAAACTATTCATTTCCCCCATGTGGCAAGCGACATCATCTCTGTCTCGCCACAGCCACTGGCGCAGCGCATTACAACTCTCGTGTCAAGAAATATCATGCCTAGTTTTGCACGCGAGTCCACTAGATGTCTTAATTAAGCCCGAAATCATGAAAGAACGAGGTGCAGGGGAGATGATAGGCGCAGATGAAACCACATTGACACATAACACCAATTTCCGGCTATTCTTTTTGTATTATAATTCAAGGAGAAGGCAGTCAAAATAATCAGTGCATAATCGGAAAACAAGTAGTTTTGAATTGTGATTTTCCCAATGCAAAGGCTGCGGTAAGTTCTTAGGCCGGCCTGGCTCGTGCAGTGAAACTAAAAGATAGCTGGAGTAGGTAGAATGGAGTAATCTAGAAAGGGAATTCTAAGCAGGAATTTTGAAGGGGGTTCGTTTTTTTTTGGCAAACCTGTTCGTTTTTTGCAAACAACGTCCTGCTGCGGAAGACACATAAGAGATGCAGAACAGAAAAAATCCGGAAAAATTGCTTAGGTAGGAATTTCAGTGTATCTTTCAACCTCCGCAAAATGACCTTCGCAAATGCCGGAGGCGGTTCACTCAAGGTTCACTCGAAGGAGGGGGTGGCACATTCGATCCTAACCGGCGCTGCTTCTGCTACTCTTGTACATATCAAACTATTCTGTGTGTTCAGATGAAATTCAAGAACAAGCCCAGCGCGACAGCAATGTGGAGCCTGTGCAATGGATCCTTGAGTGAGATTATTAACGATGAATGCTTGCAGTGACACCCATCATAGGGCGGAGCACTTGTGAACCTTGTCGAGAGTCCAGAAAGAGGGCGGGAGGGCAGGACTCGGACTTCGGCTTATTAAACAACGACTCCCCACATGGTCACGTCATATCGCAGTGAGGAAATCTGAAGAACCCTGACTCACTCTACGCGACCTTCAACTGTTTAGGTTGTTCTTTGACATTCCCACCCACTAAACCATCGACTAGTGTGATTGGAGCAGGTGAGGATTCAGTAGGTGTTCGAGTTGCAATTGAAACACTCATGCAACAGGTGATTTGTTGAATACGGTAAGAACAGAGATCCCCTAGGTGAGCTTCCAGAGGATGAAACCACAAAAATAACTATGACCTCATCAGATGTAGGGATAACGAATTTCGAGGCGGTTCGTCCTAAAACTCACGTGTTTCGCGTTTACTTGTTTATCAACGCTGCGCCCCTGGACGCGCTCCAGCCAGTCCCAACAAAATGAGGTACACACTGAAAGGCAGTTTTCATCGAGTCTGAAGACACATGTGCAGGTCGTGGATGGTAGGGGTCCACGGAAGAATTTACATAGCTAGTTGACCTCACATCATGCATATGGTAAGCGGGCTAGGAAGTGAAGCCACCATGTAGAACGCTATAATGAAGTGACGGAGATGTTGTACTCGCAGGAACGCGCGTCAGGGTGTTGGATCCCACATGGACTGCCACCCCGGCCAACGAAGCCTTCTACTTTCCGGTAAATTCCGGTCCAACCTGTTTCCGGTTCAACGAGGATGTTGGAGGATAAAAATGTCACTGACTTCGTGTCAGCTCATTAACGATACCCAGCTGTTCAGCAGCATTTCGATTCCCGTTACTGAAGTAGAATGGCGTGTCCGCCATGAAAAAAAAACGGCGATGTACTTGCGGCAAAGCTATTTACTTTCTATTTCTTTGGTTTATCAGTGAGGGAATGGCGACGGTAAATCACATGAAAAGCGCCAAGGCCAGCGACTCAATTCTTCAGGCTTGAATAAACGTGTGCGGTAAGCGCTAGAGATGCAAGATCGCTGAGCCGGAGACCAGATCAATTTCGAGTGTAGTCGTTATACACAGCGAACTGTGCGTGTCGCTACGGGGCTTGGTCGCAGCGATCGGTTGCGCACCAGCACCTTTTTCACCACTGTATTGGCACGTCAAAGCCGCCGCAAGTGAGGAAAACGAGCTACGCGGCAAGGAGTTACGATTGCTTTGCACCTAGCTCGAATGATACGACCCACTTATTTAGTCACAGATTCATCTCAAAGCGTGGTGGCGGCTGCACTTGATAGGCTTTAGCTTCATTTGGGAAAATGCAACCATGTCTTTTGGGCCACTTGTGCAAGAAAAGTTTTATTTTTGTTAATGAGATATCCGGACTGCGGGCCAGATTCTACACTATGTCCAAATGAACAGCACGCCTACCGCGATGTGGAGTGCACAAGATGGAAAAACCGATTTCAGCTCCATGCAGCAGTCGTACGTTTCAGCAGTCGTAATCTCGGAGTAGGCAGAGTTTCTGGCTAGCGCGAGTTCCAGAAACCTTAACAGGAGCTTTCAGTTGTTGTTATTAATTCTGGATGGCAGTAGGTCTGCGCAGAAAAGATGCTGCCATTCAAAGGAAAGCAAAATGTGTCTTCAAGTCAAAGCGGAGGCTAAAACGACAGCAAAATGAGAATCAATCTGAAAGTCAGAATTTGACTGGAACAGAATCCAGACAAAGGAGAAGTGGTACATCTAGCTGCCTGTTAGACCCTCGTACTCATGATCTCTGCAACAAAGGAATCGCAAGACTTTATACCACCCCAATACCTTAGGCAACACTTGAGTGATCGGATATTGCAACAGGTCCGCCTAATGAGGTCGTTCGGCCCTGAGCGTTTCCTTAAAAACCTCCAAAGACAAGATGACGCCACGGGAGGGAATGTTAATGGGATTTCACCAGAGAGTACCTCCCTGTAATCAAAAGGACTAGCAATTACGAAAAAAATGTTCTTTCACTTCCCAAATAGTCCCATGCGTTTTCACGAATCATGAATTACTTTCACTTGCAGTACTTCCCACGACTAGAGCACACAGCAGAAAACACCCCCAGGTCATTGACCGCTGTCACACGGCGCTCATCATGAAGCCATTGCGGAACATCTGGAGGTGCTCGTTAAGCAAAAATCACCTATAAAGCTGGAAATAATTGGAATGAAGAGAGCTGAAGTAAAGCTCCAGCTATTTGTTTTCCTGCCATTCAATTACCTAATTTAATTGCTCTTTTCCGGCATAGAAAAGCACTTGAAGCGAAGAATGGCCACGTTCCAAGCGAACGACTACTCAAGCTGATTTAGCCTACTCAATGACCTTCATGAAGTGGTTCAGGAAATAAATGGAAGAAAGCGAAACACATAATGACTCCTCGCGACTATTGCCGACGTATGTGGTGGGTGGGGGATTTGGGGAAAAAATTCGGCTAAGCTCCTCAATTAGAGTTGGAGAGGCAAGTTAATACGTTCAATTACAACAAATTCGGCAAAAAAGGAGGATGGAACAGCGGCAAATGGTACCGCCTGGCACGGGCATGGTATAGGTTCAAAATACCAGAGATAATGTCGATTGAGCTAATCATTCCCACCACCACATTTGAGCCTATTAATAGGTTACAGGCTCACTTGGGGCCGACGACAGAACCGTGCAAGTCCAGGGCAGATCAGAGTATTTGAATGCTTGGCATTTCCAGTACGCACCTTGGAGGCAGCTCAACCAAATCGTGGGCGTCCTTCCTTGTAGCGTGGTCCGCATTCTCTAAAATCGTCCCACTTTTCGGCCTCACATGAGTATACTCGAAATCCCTGGAATGTGGTAGGCGTGGCTGCGTACTTCAACTTAACGAGTCACCTCTTCTGTGCTGCGTTCTAATGCCACGCCTACACCGTCTCGGGGAAAAGGAGTGTAGCGAGGGCGCTGTTACCCTCATAACTGCAGTACTGACGTCTCCCGCCCACTAGAAACGTCCTCTTTACACGTCACGAGTATCTATACCGCTTTCCGTTATTTTCCAGTGCTAAATAGTAAAGAACCAAGGTAAAGAAAGTGAAATGGCAAACGATTAGTGAGATGAGGATACAGCTTTGTAGGCACGTAAACGAGCAGGCCCGAATAACTCGTACAGTAAGGCTGCCAGGGGGCACTAGGGTGTTCTCAATGGTTTTTTTTTCTTTTTCTTCCCTGCAAAATCACTTGGCAACTTGGTCCGTATTGAAGGCCTCTACCTAGTACACATATGCAACAGCAGAGTTTGTTCTAAGCACTTGAAAAAGAAGTTAATTTATGAACATTCTCCTTTTCTCCAGATTTGATGTAATTGAATGTAGTAATTTGTCTCTCCAACTTTAATTGGAGCTTAGTCGAATTTTTTTTAAATCCCCCTCCCACCATATTTCCAAGACGAACAGCGGGGCGAGACAATGTGGGAAAGAATGATTGGCCGTTTCCGTTATGCTCCCACTCAGCGTGGGCTGCACTTTCACATGGCTGTAAAACCAAAGGAAAAAGGACCCAAATAGACGGAATTCTGGGAAGCACCACGCCTCAACTTCCTCATGAACTAGAGGCAGGATTTGGACATAAGTACTGACGGGGCAATAGCTCTGAGAATCATTTTAATACACACTTCAGAGCTAATAGCCTTAGTGGCGACAACAAGGAATTGCTCTATAAGAACTCAATGTTCAAAAGATTGAATTGACCTCTTCAACTGCTGCTGTAGGTGCAGGCAGCCCGTACTTTGATTGCTATGGAGGTTTGCAGTATTCACGTTCTACAACAGAATGATTCGTCCTACTGTCAAAGGCCGACTTTCACAAACTAAGGGATCTGAAGGGATGTTCTGAGAATTGTGCCAGTTTCAAAGGCACAGTCTACCCTGGTTGTTGTGTGAGTAAGGCGTGAAATAGTGCCTTCCTCATCACGTCCTTCCAAGGTGATGATGACGGTGAGCACGCGAACGACGAGAACACTGAAGCGGGCCCGGTTTGCCGTTTCGATCAACGTGGGCTTTCACCCCACGACAAAATATTAGGTCGTTAAGAAGGTTCTCACAGTTTTGACCTCAAATTTCCAATGCGATTATCTCGGCTCGGAAACCTCATCAGTTTTAATAGGAGCTAGTCCTATCACGACACGTCTGCCAAGTAGTGCTCCGACGGAGACCTAGAGGAGATGAAATTGGTGAGTGCCGCCGTGGCATCATGTTGGTTTTTGATATTAGGTGTCCGGAAAGTTCTCAGCGTTTTGAGTGTTTGCACTTTCAAAAGGAAGCCCGACGATCGACCACAGATTGTGGGTAACGGAACCCACATAGGAACGAAAAAGGGCTAGGTATCTGATTAGCGGAGAAAAGCAGCAGAAAAACAGCCGAAAATGCCCTAAATAGGATTCCATATCGACCCCAACTTGTACATGCATGCAGTGAAGAAAACGCATGTTTGTACGAATTTCCACTCGTCGTTATCATAAAGATATCAGCTCTTTTATCGTATCACCTCACTCTCACCATTCGGAATGGAGAGAGATAGCATAGTGGCTACTAGCTAGTAGCTAGCAGCCGGTGGGGGTCGGCATGGGCCTAAGGGGCGCCCATGGGCCTAATTGGTTAGCTTAAAGCGGAATTCTTGCCGATTTTCACTTTCTAAAGGGTAACCTTCTGCGAGCGGTCCTTCCCGGATCGTTCTGACAGCTTTGAAAGGTGCATCAGCCTTACTTTATCCGGCGAAAGTACTTTAACAATTATAGACTTTCTTAATAATCATCGGATTTAATGCCAAATAAGAGCACCGTTCGAATCGACAACAGCTTTCTGCCAATTGAAAACATGTCGATAAATCTTCATCAAAGAAAAAACTGGGTGGTGCGAGAAATGCCAGGAAGGTTTTACGAAGACTTTTTTTGCCTGGTCCTAATTGATGAAGTATTTTCCAGCAAGGGAGTTCTGAAAATGTTTGAAAAGGTGATAGTCGGTTGGTGAAAGGTCTGGAGAATATGGCGGGTGAGGTAGAACTTCAACCCCAATTCGTTCAATTTATGGATAGTGATTTGTGAAACGTGTGGGCGGGCGTTGTCATGCAAAAGAATCGGACCCTTTCTGTTGACAAGTGCTGGCTGCAGCTGACGCAATTTTCGGTACATTTCGTCGATTCTTCACAGTAGGGTTCTGCTGTGATGGTTTGGCCTGGTGATAAAAAGTTATAGTGGATCACACCAGCCGATGACCACCAAACTGTGACCAGAATCTTTTTTCGTGAGGGTTCGGCTTTGGAAATTGCCTCGGTGGTTCGTCGGAATCCAACCACTGTCCGGAACGTCTCCTGTTATCATACATGATCCATTTTTCATCACTGTGACCAAAAACGGGTCGTTTCTTTTGCGCAAAAGCAGTGAAGAAGAAACCTCGAGACGTGCCAATTTCTGCTCAAATTGTGGGGCACCCACTTGTCGAGTTTTTTCACCTTCCCAATGCGTTTCAGACCATCCGCAACAGTGGATTTGCCAACGCCTAGCTTTTCTGCAATCTCTCGAACTGTTTGGGATGGGTCAGCCTCCACAAACGCCTTCAAATCCTCGTCAGGTATTGCTTTAGGTCGACCGCTACGAGGTTCATCTTCAAGGCTGAAATCTCCAGAACGAAATTTGTCGAACCATTGTCGCACGGTGCTTTCTCCAACACTATTGGCCCCCACACCTGGTTAATTTGTCGAGCTGTCTCGACTGCGGATTGACCCAATTTGTAGTTGAAGAAAAATATCGTCCGAAGTTGCTCTTTTGACATGCTTCAAAAAGTCTTGGGAAAAGGGGTTTATCAAGCAATGGTGAAACGGCAATTATACCATCAGATAGCGCAAAAAATTCTCTTCAGGATGTACTACTGAGACGCAAGGGAGAATGAGTTTTTAATCAGCAATGAATGTACAAAAATAGTAACACAAAACGCTGAGAACTTCGCGGACAACCTAATGCAATGCTCTTTGAGGAAGCTGTCAAGATATTCGAAGAAGCAGTAATCGGTGAGGAGCTGAGCGTTCTGTACATTGTAAGTGCGCGAGATTTTTTTATCCTAACTCTAACAACTTCTCTGGGATACAGTGCGCGACAAGGTCGTCGTGAAAACCCTTCCCGTTCCTCTTGATCACTACATGGATCGTTAGCTGAAACTTACTCTGCTTACCGTCAACATCTTGACGATAAGCAGAGTAAGTCTTGGCAGATCTTGGCGAGTACATTCTGATGGTCTCGCCTGGATCCATGGAGCTGAGGTGGGTTAGGCCAGCAACAGACTACCAAACGAGCACCATAACTTTTTCGGTGTTCTTGGGCTTGTGGGGAGGTATTGAGGAGCTTGGCTCTTGTCCAGCCACCGACAAAAACTTCTACTGGAGTTGTGTGCTCTTGTTATCAACATCCGATGGCCACCAATCACAATCACTATCTTCTGAGCTATCATCGCTGCTACCAAAGTTCCTAAACCACCCTTTAGCGGTACGTTCATTCGTCGTTCCAGCACCAAACGCTTCCTTGATATCCCAAGCCATTTCCGCAGCCTTCGAGCTCCCTTCAAACCGGAATAGAAAAATTTTGTGAATAGAACAGGAAATTCCGTCGCTTGTCCGGGATCATTTTCGGCCAGCTGCAAAACCAAAAAGTCACTCCACTACCAAATCGATTGGGCTATTGAATAGGGCGAGAGATGCGTTTCAAAATAGCACAGAACGTGAAGCAACCCTACAATAGGTAATAAAAGAAACAGCATTCAATATTGAGATATCGAAGACCGCAAGAAATTTCTTCGCGACCTTATGACTCACTTCGTTCACCGTTGATTAATGCCTGTTTGATACGCGTCACGCATTCTACCTCTATTCGGAATCATAGTGGGTCTGAGTGCATGACCTGAGGGGGTCCGCCTGATGTCCAAATCGGTGATTTCTTCCTCCCATACTAATCTGATTTCAACGGACCGTACTGGGAGTAATAGAAGGCGTGGCTCGTCCAAATGAGAGCCCTTCCGCGATTTGGATTCTCCCCCAAACCTTGATCAAAATGCGTGTATAGTGTTAGCAATGATTCACACATTGAAGTTTGACTCGGCCCTTTTTCATAAGGTGCAATAAGCATTTGAAAAACAGTAGTGATCCACTCTACATGGTTCTGTTCCGACTCTTTAGGCTTCTCGGTAATACTGCTATTTCCCTTTAGACGCCCCCGCTCCATCTGAACAAATTGGCGTGGCAATAAGTAGCCAGATGGTTTGGCTAATAAAACAGTCTATCAAATCATAAGAACATTTCAAAACAAGTTGTTCATAACGAAAATTGCTTGAATGTCTTCTTTCGAAAACCGAAGGGGCTCTTGAAACTTCTCACAGAAATTCTATGCACGAATAAGAGCACTGGAGGAGCTCTACATTCTTCAGTATACTCGAGTGAATCACTACAGAAAAAAAGAGGAGAACAAGGAATAAGGAAAATAACAATAGACGGACGAGAAAGGGAAGAACCGCCCTATACCGGGCGCACGTTCGTAAGATCAAAACACAGAAAGACTTCCAGATGGTCCACCGAAGCCTTCCACATTGGCCTGTAACACTATGGCCAAACTTATCTTGGGAATTAACCTATATGAATGACCCCCCCCCAAGTCGTTGCATAGGCAAGACAGCATTCAGAAATGTCTGTGCTATTATGAATAGAAGTGGAATACGTGGCCCATCCAGACTAGGAGTGATCAGTGAATAATTGTCATTGTTCTGGCAAAATGACTCAGATAACGGGTATGGAGAAAGACTGAGAGGTAGGAGGAAGACTGTTGGAAGTCAGCACAGCGAGGATAAAGCGCTAATGAACGACCCCTAAGAAGTGTAGCACTGAACATATTTTTTTAATGAAAATCATATCTGAAAGGTCTACCGTCGAAAGGACTGTTGTGGAAGTCTTGGTGTGATCGTATTTTTTTCAAAATAGAAATGCTCATAAATTTTCACTATTTTGAGAGTTCCACAATGCATATCCTCTGATGGAATGGGCGTGGTTGCGTGCTCCATTTGAGCGTAGCGGCTGCGATTGCGGTGAAACGTCGCTGTTCTGGGACATTTGTAATCATGTTTTTGTCTAGCACAAGATAGGACGGCAGTTTTAGTGAGCTGACATATTTCACGAAAAAGTCAACCCACGCCCACGCTGTCTTTAGGTGGAGTACTCAGACACATTTCAGACACCCCAGTCTATTTTCTGGAGTATAAGCCGCACCCTTTTTGAGTTCCCTTCGAATTGGATGCCACATACATTTCCTTGCTTTCTTCCGGGTGTTCTTCGTTCGATCTTATCTATGTTTATTGCCTACATTAAATAAGAAGTAGTTAAAAGCCAATCGGAAGACTGAAATATGCAAAAAATACTAGAAAAAACACTTGCTATGATTAGAATGGTTTCGCACGCGTCGTCGCGTGCATCTCTGCGATCATGCAAATAATGTGCCTTTAATCCCAAAAAAGGGTTGTTTGCGAAATAATAAATAAGAAAATAACCGCCTCAAGGAAAATAACCGCCTTAAGTACATTCCCGAGAAACCGAAGGGCGGCGTTGAGCCCAAATTGATAGAGACATCGATGAATTTCCGGAATTTAGCTACAATAAACTTAATTGTGAGGCAGACTACTCGCTACGTTTAATGCGAATTGGGGCGCAGGGGGAAGCGCTCGTATTCTGGTCAAGCAGAGATCGGTCGTTGTATTTGATATCTGATGAGAGGAGAGGTTTCTTTGAAGGGTGGATTTCTGCGGTTTCACGGGACGCTGACGGGGGGCGGGGAGGAGCCATGTTTGCTTTGATAGACATTTGCTCGCCACTTACACAAGGCTTGCACGAAAAATGTTTCTGGATTGTTGACTTTCGACCGCCCCCCTCTCTCCCCCGTCAATTGCACAACGTGAATATTTCCAATTATTCCCCCCTCTACGCGGCTCGACCCGTTCGTCAGCCCAAAGAATTTTGCTGGAAAAGCTGTTATGGGAAGTTTGCGAAACATATGCGAAAGTGGCAGCTATGGGGAACGGGCGACGCGATCAGAGGAGCGAAGGACTGGAGCGAAGGCACGAGAACATTTCCCCAGCGGACAGACGTGCTCTGATTTGGTGCGTTTCCTTTACTACGCAGCGCGGCCTCAAAACAAAAACCGCGACGCTAAGCTGAAGCAGGATTCTCGTGTAGGCCTCAAAGGCTTCTCCCCATCCGTGGCCTCACAGCCACGGAATGTACATTTTGCAATCTCCCGAACTACAAATCCCGATCGCTACGAGTCCATGCAGTTCGGTTGAAGGCAGGCAACCCAATATGTCCGAATAATGCATTCTAGCAGTACAGAAATTGTGGACCGAGCTCCTAGATTATGAGCGGGAATTACCAAAAGTTCGGAAGATAGGAGCGCGATCAGTCCGGGCCTTCATCATCAGTCAGCGAAAGCTCTCGTAAATCTAAGAATCTTGCTGGGGAGACGAACTCTTGGCCAGGAAACTGAAACAGCAGGGGCTGCGGGTTCTGAAGCATCGGTTCATAATGGAGAACGTAGATGCACAACACACAAAGGCGTTACCTTCGACGATTTTCCAAACTACAAAGGGCCTCGGATTTGCCAAAAAAAAAAAAACTCACTAGGTTTCATTCGATGAAGGAATGAATACTGCTATTAGACACCCGACGCGATCCAATTGGTCGTGCTGCAGGGACTAATTGTACGCAGCTCCGTTGCCAGCCAAAAAGTGTCCAAGCGTTCAACATTCACACGCTTATGGTAAAAGTTTTGCTTCAAGTATAAGCGAGAAGCGGGACGAGAGTACCCTTTACCAGTAGGTAGCAATGGCGAGGGTCTTCTAGCATGGGAAGGTATTTTGTCGGAGAGCCTCGTCCAAAGAGCTAATGAGGTGATCAGAATTCTATAAAGAAATCAATGACCCTGAGATTCTTAGGTTGGGAGGTGAAAGCTGGAAAGTTATCATCGAACAGGCGTAACCGCGTTGCGGTGCCGATGGGTTCAAGAAAACCAGAAAGTAAAAAAAAATGAAAAGATGAAGATTAAAGGTCCCCAGGTTTCTGAAGTTAAAGGCATAGGCTCATCTGAAGGGGCTCCAAAAGCCCAAATAATAGGGCTCCACAAGCCCAAATAATATATGGGCTGCGCGCATGGTTCGCTGTAGCTTTCAAAGAAGAAATACTGTGGGTTAGAGTAGGAGAGGTGAAGGTGAAATGACAAGTGGCACATGGTCCAGAAACCAAATCCCGGCTCATTCACTTTCTGCTCACATCTACCATGTCTCCATGTCTTCAACAATTGGAGACAAAATTTGGGGACCAACCGCTATCTAATGGGAAGCTTGACATAGTTTTGGTTAGCTCATTCCACGACGGTAGAAAATGGTCCTATCAAAGTATGCCCCAAAATTTAGATTTGACAAGACATTTCCACAAAGGATAGCTTTATCCTTGGACAAATCAAAGGCAACTTGGCGATGAGCCAGCGAAAAGTTGGTAGGCGAGAGGTTGAGAAACAGAATTGTGTCTGCTAATTCACTCGGATGTGAAGAAAAAAGAAAAAGAAACCGTCAAAAAGGCTTCAAATAAGGCCCTACTCGTGCCAAGCGAAAGGTAAACAATCAATGTGGACACCGGAAGAGAGGATAGAGAAAACAGCGAGAGATCATGCAAACGGAGGAGAGCATAGCATAAGAGACACACTATAAACTGGGCGCCTACCGTAGTCAGCCCCTTGCCACTTTCGAAGTAAAACTTGTACAGAGCTGTTCGGTACAGCTCACACTACCTGTCCAGACGAAGGGTATAGCTAGATGATCAAGGGCTCTGCCTTTAACCGAACCAGCCCTTAACCTAAGGTCAAAACCACTGGAACATCTAAGACTGCCTAGAGGCTACCCGAGCCGGCGCCTCACCCAAGGTCACCATCACAAAAACACCTAAGGCCGCCTAGAAGCTTCTTTTTGCAGACCACGTCTGTTTACTGGAAATCTCTGGTGCGCGCTGGACGGCGGCTGAGACAGGCCTGTTTGGCTGACACCTCCAGGTGAACGGCATGTGAACTGCACGTATTTTATCTCTTGTCCACTCTGAATGTGATATTCTCGATTGGAAAGTCATTCCCTGTTTAAGTTTGTTTAAGTTGAGTCAATCTCAAGGACAAAAATAAGGAGAAAAAAAAGAAGGACGAACCCTGAGAAAAGCAAGATGGCGAAAACTCGCGCTGTGAAGGACTAATGGCGCCGAAGTTACGATTATGGAGAATGAGCCTTTTATTCCGACCGAATACGTCCCAAGTCAGGGTGTATCATGCAAGATGGAGCGTATGATTCGTCAACCTCGATATCGTCGATGTCCTACGGGACACTGGAGGGATAGGCGGAATGAGCCCAGCCGAGGCTGCGTTCCCTACCAATAGTGGAGGCCTACAATTAAACAACAGCCAATGATAAAAAACGCTTGACGCCACCCCGTTGTCAGCACGCGAGAATAAGGCCGTTGCAAACGATGAAATCTAATCTTCAGATCGAAAAATGGATGGTAGTTCTTCCTCCTCCTTCAGCTTTGATCGGCAAAAATATACAACAGAACGCAGAAACTAGGTAACGTTAAGTATTCCCAAGAGGCTCATTAGCTGTGTTGTAGGCGTGAAACCTGGTTGTTGTTTTTCACATATGGTCGATGGACGTCATTTAGCATCGCAATCTGACAATTTCTCTGTTTTGTCAGAAGGTTTTTATATTTTCTCTAGGGAAGACATGAATAACGGCATTAGAGAACCATTTACGCCTAATGAAGCAGTTCCCTTTCGAATTCGATTGCATTG
>MU931961.1:0-11993 GCA_036418165.1 Cooperia oncophora | reverse complement strand
GCACAAAGCCAGCTGTTTTTGAGGGCAATTGCTTGAGCCTGTTAATCCCCTACTTAATCCTAGCGAAACTAGTATTCGGTTTGCTTGTGACTCTCTTCACAACATCCTCATAAACCGGACCGATTCGTTCAATCGCTGCCACCATTGTCGCCCTTCTCATTTTCACATCTCACAGCGTCGAAGTAGTTCTTCCACTGGGTTTTCCTTTGTGACGATCGTTGAGGCTTCCCCGAAAACACATAAAACTTGGTGTAGACAATTTTGAAAAAGCTCTGTTTGTAATTTCGGCGTCCCACAGAAAAACGTCTCTCGATGAGTATTCCAGCTTTGAAGTGGTTCCAGCTTGATCTGAATGTTGTACTTTCGTTCCTCTCGTACGCCGCACACCATAATTGTAAAGTAATTTTCCAAAAGAAAATTATGTCCAGTTAAGGGATTCTGCACGTGTTCGATTTCTGACATTTGAGCTTTTATGATAGTGCTGCCAAACAGTCACACTATCTTTTGTGATGAGATTCAACGTTTTCCTATTCTTAGAAAATGTTTCATATGATAACTAAACTTTAACGCCGATGCTGAGTTATGGACGAAGTTCAGGCCCCAGGCAGGGCTCGAACATGCCTCTCCCGCTGAGCTGGCGTTCAAGCTTTCCTACTGATTAGTTCGAGTCCAACACTGACCCCTAGTGACAGAAAGAGAATGAATCCGGTCAGCAATGGTCACGGTTGTACTGGCCCAACTACGGGGGGGGGGCACAATATGGCGCCTGAGGGAAAACGGCTACGTCAATGAAACCTCGATTCCCCGAACTGGGTTTTTTTTACAACGCTCCTTTTGAAAACTGAGTTTTCTCCCACCATTAGATCTGATAAAAAGGTGAGAGTGGAACTGTAAAAGTGACGAGCGCTGCTCTCACAACATGCCTGGTAAGCGACATACAGTGGACCAAGGCTCGAACGAAACACTTCATCAAAAGCCATTCTTTCGAGATCGGGCTCATACTAGTCATCACTACTTAATCATTTGGATGTGTTTCTACTTTATAAATGGAAAACGCAGGGGGTAATGAGATAAATGTGTTTGCGCCGTGATCAATCTCTTTTTTGGATGCGGTACTTTCTTTTGAAATCGCAGTACCTTGTCTATGGTCACGGTTGTACTGGTATGTACCCTCGCGGATCACGTAAAGTGGGCTATAACAATGGCTTACGGGCGACCAACCCTATGTATAGCAGGTCGTCCTTTATTCTCCTAAACGATCTCGGTGCCGACTTTACCGTCGCGACGGTGTAGGAAGGTTTCGTTGGCGTGAGCGAGGCGCGACCAGCTGATATTGTAACCAGCACTGCGTCAATGGTAAGCGCTCCTCCTAGGCTACACCGCCTCCACCAACAACAGGACTTATGAGTCCTATGCACTTTATCCTCAATCCCTATTGCTACCTAAAGGCTTGTACAGGAAATCGGGATCACTGAGAAGAAAACTGGCTCAATTCTTTCTCATTATCTTACTGTCAACTGATTAAATCATTGCGACTGAAGCAGAAGCGCTAGTGAGAGAAACCGATTAAGCGCGAAATGTTACGAATGAGTTCAATGTACTATACTTGGGATATGTCCTCATTCTTCCAATACCACCACGAGCATTGCTTAAATCAAGATTGGATAGCATTCATCTGAATCAGAGCAGCCAGCAAACCCTCTATTCACCCCTATGGTGCAGGTGGTGTGTTCAGTAGGCTCTAATCGCAAGGGAACATAAGGCGACTCATTTATTTTGTACAATGCCTCGATGAAAAAGTTTGGCCATGAGATCGGCGATTGTCCTTATGTTCGGTTGAAGTTTCGACGAATCCACTCGAGGCAACGGTATTAGCAAACGCAGCTGGACGAGTTCAGCCCACATGTTTCTCGATCGTTGGGTAGATACGGCAAATTTGCGTCGGTCAGGACACTCCAAGCATCGCATCTTCGCAGCGTGTTGAGTAACGCTGACATCACCCAGCGCGCTGTGGAGACGCTGATCTCTCGGACGTACTTTAAAGGCATATGGCACGATAATTTGGAACTCCCTCCAAAATGATAGCAGAACGCTATGTGGTGGGGAAAATTTTGAAAAAAACGAACGGAAACGGTCAGAAGAAAAGTCCCATTTTAAATGACTCAAAAAGCAACTTCAGACGAGTTTCCCGTAGGCATCTTGCCAATAACCGCCTTGGTAATTGCTTTATGCACAATACCCATGCAGCGCTGCAGCTGCTTCAGATCAATCCTTTCACCTCATATTATACTTCGCAAAGAAGCGGTGCAAGCATCAGGTACAGTCGTCCATTTGTGGGCGAGCGGAGGTGGGCGTCCGGGTCGGTATGTTTCAGCTTGATAGAGCCTTATGAAGGTACCTCAATAGAAAAGACTTTAGCCTGGGGGCGCGGTATTTTGTCCTGTAAGACGTATTGATCCTGCCCGTCTTAGGAGTTTATCGTGCCAACTGCTTTTGAGGTCCTGAGGCGCCCGTCAGCGGCTGTTCCTCCCTTTTTTCTCCCTTCTCCCTCTCTGTATTGTTAACCATACCTACGGCCTGAACTAGTGCACATACCAGGTATAGTTCACTTTCCAGTTACCGTTGAGTGAGAATGGGGTATCAAAAACCAGTCCGTTTTGAACACCGTATTCGGTTGGCTCACTTTTGAATCGACCTTTGTGAAAGTGCACTTGTACAATAAATACCGGCATTCACACTACTCCCTACTACGTCGTTCAATTTCCGGTATTATTAACACGACGTCGTTACGAAAACGGAAGTGATGCAGTTGCCGCTAGTCGACCTTCAGATCTATGTCTTCCCATACTAGTTGACGCAGTAGGTTCTGGAGAGAAACGATGAAAAGTTTGGGCGAAATGATGTCAACGTCAGGCCCCTCTCTTCAAATCTAAAATGATCTCAGCGGAACAGCAAAAGTTCACATTGTGTAGCGGTTGCAGAAAAGGATTCTCACATACTTGGGTGGAACGGTCCGCTTGACCAGGGCTTGGCTGACTGCTTCGTTCTCAAAGTATTAAACGCTACATTTCTCATGTCCATGAATTTAAGGAATAGTGGCCATCTCCTAAACCTTGCTTGCTCCCATGGCTGCCCCTTGTTAGGTCTTTTGCCTTTGTCTGACCTATGATTAGGGTTTGTAAACTACAGACAGCAGGCAGATCGGATGATAATTGCCAATGTCATGCGAGTCGCGCAACTTGAGCAGCCAACATGTGTCGCTGAGTTTCCACAAAGGGGCACCTTGCATTCCAACAGGTAGCGCGTGAAAAGTCGAGCCAGTGTTCCGAGGAATCACTGGGAGATCTTCCAATGTTCGGGTCTTATCCCTGTCTGAACCGATTGTTCCGACGAAGATGGTATGTTATGAACTACGGGAAGAAGAGCAGAAAGGCAGATCTATCCTTTCCTCGCAGCTTTATGACCCAGGCAAGAGGGCGAGGAAGAGTTTAGGGGTGGAAGACGTTGATGCCCTTCCTCGTGTTTCAAAGGCATTTTCGTTAACAGATCGTAATTTTTGAGCCTCTACCTCTCCGCTTTTATTAGGATGAATGATAATGTTTTTTCTTTCTCTTTGCCGTTCAGTTGAAGAAACATTTAGTACTGCAATAAGAAAACCTGGAACAAGCGGAAAATGCCTTTTCCTATGGTTCATTTTATTTTTTACATTTATTGGTGTTACATCATTTCAGCCCTCTGCCGTAATTTCATAGCATTTTTATCTAAAAGCGAAATCCGAATTTTCATGCGCCAAATTGAGGAAAATAGTACCATCTTGAAATTCTCTTTTCAGTCAGCAGCACGTCTTACGTTGGCCGATTCCAGGCGGGAGATAACGGTCACACGCCATGGCCTGACAAAATTTTCTTCGGTCTATATGTTTTTTTTCTGTTGCACGGGATTTATCTACGTCGTTGTCGTGAACTCCAGATAAGAGAGGGGGGGCGGCTATTCGTCCCACGGGAGAAATTTCTCCAATGTTGCATTTTTTTTATTGGCCGGTTTTTCCGTTTCTCTGGCGTTAGATACCCCTACCCCTCCGTTCAATATTTTTGCGAGAAATTGGAGAGTTTTGAGGAAATTTTGGTAGAAAAGGTAGATCGAAAAGATGGTAAGAGAGGCAAGACAATAGTTAGGATAGGGGTAAGGGGGAGGGGTCGCAGCAGAGGACGAAGGGGTCGCAGCAGAGGACGAAGTTGAGGGAGGCGTGTATTTCCGAAAATCTTCCGCAGCAACAGGACGTGCCTGATTATAATTGTTCCGAAAGGAAAGTATCTTCACCAAAGGCGCAGCCTCCAGCACGTTCAACTGATGTACGTAGCCACGCCCACACACATCGTGAAATATCAAGTTCAATTTTCCTTGTTGATGACCCTTCGCCTATCAGCAAATGTTCGTTCAGAGAAATCCGTTCAGAGGCCTCCTTCGCTTTCTCTGAGATATCTTGTGTGATAAAACTTGATCTGAACGGGGATAATTTGTGCGTGGGCGACCCACGCCTGCCATTTCACGAGAAAATTCGAAGTGTTGTCAAGTCAAGCCTCCACAAAGCGTCCTATACTATTCTACTTCGAGTTCCGAATTCGCTCGGTATTCACTGGACGAAGGTTTGTGAAGGCTGACAGTCGCCCGTCGATATGTCTGATTGTGAGACATAGGGTGTTTGATGGCTTTGCGCATCCATCCTCCATCTGGAACCACAAAATTCCTCTTTTGACGAATAAAAGAATGAGTCAAGCGATTAAAATTCCATAGAGCAGCTACCTCATTCGTAGAGTTATGGTAA
Source organism: Cooperia oncophora (assembly GCA_036418165.1). NCBI lineage: Eukaryota > Metazoa > Nematoda > Chromadorea > Rhabditida > Trichostrongylidae > Cooperia > Cooperia oncophora. Next base: position 7,168 of record MU931961.1, on the reverse strand, counting down.
GTTTCGTTCGTCCACTCTCCTTTGTTTACTCTCACGTCGAATGACCCTCGTCAATAACCAATACGCTGCATTCCACTCGTTTTGGATTGACATGTACATTGAAAAACCGGTAGCGATTAATCCTTCCAGTTCTTCTTCACGAATCATTACTCTCTTTCTAGCATTTAGTTCCATCTGCGATTCACTGCGTCTCGTTGATCCTCCATACTTGAACGTCAAGCCATTCAAATCGCCCAGCCATTACTTAACGAGCATCGTAACCAGTTCTTGCTTGGTATTTGAATACGCACTGCGCAAATCCAAATCGCTATTATTGGGATACAGATATGGATTTAAATTGCTAGCTCGCTCGGAAGCGGAATAACTCGAGAAAAATGCTCAAAATAATGACCGGTTGATTTTAGAGTGGTGGCAAAAGGATGCACATGTGATGCAATGTGGGCAAGAAACCGGGCATCCGCGAGCGAAAGGGCACGCAGCCACAATGAAGAAGAATTTCTCCATGCAATGAAAGTAGTAAGGCTGAACAAGGCACGCTCGAATCGCTAGCCGCTGCCCTTTCCCGTCCCACAATATCTTCAACCGCAGAACCTCTTTTCTTTTTTTTCCCTTCTTTCTTTTCCTTCGTTCCTTCTCTCTTCCCTCTTCCTCAAATCGCTCCCTTCAGATGCTCGGCTAGCAGATGTAATAAGAAAATACTTCTGGACCCTCAGCGAGAGAATGTCCGGTTGAGCAGAGCATCACTGTAACCCCTGCTTTCTCTCCACAGTGGAGCATGTGGTTGCACTACGTATGGCTTGCGACCAGCTTTATTGCATCGTCGCAATCTAAAGATCTTGACGATACAAACAGCCGCGTTTGAATTTGATCGAACAAAGTACGTTCGGTCACGCAACGAGACGCACCGATCCGGCCACTGGCCATGGCGACTGCCCAACTTCACCTTAAACCTCTACCGTGAATGGTGAGCATGGCCGCTGCGCTCCTCCATATCAAATGGTAGAAGTGAGGTGTGAGGAGAAAAGGTTGGCACCACAAGTGCGAGAAACTAGCCCGAGTTTGAAGTTTATGCTATCACTTCGGGAAGCTTTTTTTCCGTCTTTTTCTTGTACTGCTTGTGTCACTGTGATCATTCTTGTTATTTGTATTTTGACCCATTTGCCAGTTCTTGAAATATCCTGCAGCCTTCACCGGTGGGGGAGGGGCGTGGCAGGTGACGCGTTGCATTATGTCTCGTGGCTCGACACTTTCCTTCCCATTGCATTACGTTTTCTGTCTCCATTCGAACGCCTCGCAATTCGTTGGCCGCTCCCACGGACTTAGCGTCTCTTTGCTGTCTGAAGAATAGACAGTATATTGGCGAATACGTACACCTCTCATCCGGGCAGTTGATTAGGGCGGTCGTCAACGGGCCGCAGCGCGTGCCAGGAACTATTTGCTTTTCCAGGCTAATTTAGTCATTTTTCCACCTTGTGAAGATAAGGAGCTGCTAATCTGGGAAAAAGTAGCCAAAACAGTGAAAAGTTGGAAAAAATGACTAAATTAGCCTGGAAAAAGCTAGTTCCTGGCACGCGCTGCGGCCCGTTGACGACCGCCCTAATCAACTGCCCGGATGACGAGGGTATCTACGCGTCGAGAACTCGTGGACAAGTGCCTGTTTAAGGTGGTTTCCTGGTACGATTCATGAAAGTTCGATTGCGCTTTGACTACCTGAATACAAGAAGGAAAAAGATAGGCTCAGCCTACATGAAACCGCCAACGACTGTGCGTACCTGCGTCACCACAGAGAAATCCTTCTTAAAATATTTGGATGATAGCAGTCCTTGCCGTTGAGAACCTTGCACGGTTTGTAGGGAACACGAGTAAACTGTTAGGCCTTTTCCAGTATTACGTCCCCAAAAAGTCAAGGAAATTTCTACAATGAAAACTTGTCTGGGCGGGTTATTCAGTACTCTGATCACGAGTATGATATCCGTTTTTGGCACTGATGCCGCTTGGTGCCAAATTTTCGCGACAGTATTTATCATCATTAACTTACGTACGACTTACTTGGCATCTTGAGTACCAGCATGAAGATGACTTTAGACTCCATTTGCTGAACAATAGGCACACCCCTTCCGTCACATTTGCTGTAGGTGCATTCAATAATGCACGAGGTTTCTGACCTACAACCACGAGACAAAAGCGAGAATCGGCTTCCTTTGGAATCGGCAACGATCCTTGGCAGCTTCTAAAGCTTAGGTGGGTGAGGAATGACACCATCCCTTGGGGCTAGCTCTTATGAAACGCAAGTAGGCAGAGAAAGCACGAATTAGCTCATCGCATGCTGGCTTCCTCGGTTAGCACCAATTTGATCTCAAGAACCGTCAAAATCGTTGTCGCATTCGCGATCAAGGCAATAAATACATGCAGAAAGACAAGGCCGCTTCTTATCTGGTTGTCTGCGTTTTACCAAAATCCTGTCACGGGGGTAGTGGTGCTGGGATATGGAGGTCGTTTTCGAAATCAGCACCTCCGACTACCACAAACTGCACCTTATACAATATGTTGTGGGAACGGCCTTAGCGTCAAATGGGCGAAAATTAGCGTTGTCGTTCAAAATGACCGCCTATAGTCCTTGAAGTGTAGTACAATAGAAGAAAGGAACTAACAGTCCAACTGAAAAAGCCATGACATGAACACTTCCCATCAAGAGACGGTCCTTATTGGAGTGCGACTAGCTTAGTACTGAGTCAGTTTCACACCATTGATCTAGGCGGTCTAAGGAACCGTGGTGCCGGTTAGAGCCTCATAGTGATTGCGAGGTGTCGTATGCTAGCGTCTTAATGACAGATAAGCTGAAAGTGCAGTGAAAAGGCTTGTAAAGGTGGAACTGATCACAGTTGCTGTAGGAACTGATCACAGTTGCTGTAGAAAGTTTGTGCTATAAAACCCTGTGAAAGAAGTGTCGAAAATGGACGGAGGGAAACCACTCACTCACCACCGCAAGATGCAAGGGTTGATGTGGTCACACATGTTGCGTTTGGTTTAGGCGGTAGCCATACCGGGATTTCACTTCGTGCCGCGTGCGCGGTAAGCGTGTCCTTTCCACTGAACCATCCCTCCGGGATTCTATTTTCTTGGTTGGTTTTCAAACACTTCTTTGTTCAACATGGATTGTTCACATAGATGAGAGCAAGCATAAATAAACGCAAAAGTAGAACCGCAAGAAATGTTCCCTGTTGTCCAGATTAAACACAACTCCCGCAATGAAGTGTCAAGGATAATTAGCTGGTGAATATCCGAAATGAAGCAGTAGCTGATAAGTAATTCCTCAATGAAGGAAAAAAGCAACAAGAGCCCTCAAGAACACCACAAACAAAATTGCTCCCTTACAGTTACACCGCCCTGCGGTCCGTGGGCAACCCCTGGCTCACAAATCGCTTTATGGCATTTCCCAGTAGTGGACAACATCCATTTCAAAGAAAACATATGAAAAACAACAAAGACACGAACGAAAAACACTTGAAAAAAGGAAAAATTCAAAAACCTGGCGTCCGAATTTGGGTTACGTGCAGTGTGCAGCTTTTGGTGCATGTCGAGCTTTTGCACCACAGAAATTGCATCATTCGTGATTTTTACGCGTTTTACCTTACGAGATGGGTTGCAGTTGACTGTATGTGCTCCCAATGAATAAAATGTGATGAAGGAGAGCAGAATTATTTATGGGCACGAGCGGTCAGCAAAAAGTACATGCAGTCCGATTAATGCCCGCCGTCCCAACAAAGAACAACTGAGCGGCTCTCCGTCAGAGGGCAGCTAGCAAGTGGGGCGGTCCAACTGAGCGGGCGTTAGAACTAGAACTTTGAGCGGCTGTAGCTCGCTCCTCGCTCACTGTGGAGTCGCGAGAGTGGGACAGTATCTAGCTTGGGCTGAACTACCTGCACAAGGAAGGACGACCATGTACTACTTGAGCGCGGGGCTTTCTTTAAGCACTACGCCACATCAGCCTCTGACAAAATTTTTGAAATATTGTTTATTTACTTATTTATTTACCATGCATACATAGGTGCACAACAATGAAAGTGAATCTAAGGGGGGGGGGTGTAAAACTAAATTAATACAAACAACAAATCAATACAAAATCAATGAATCATACAAACAAACGTGAAACGGCCCAAATTGAAGGCAAAGTCCGCGATCATTCGCCTTCACAGATAATGGATCACAGGTTTGCATGCAGACGACAAGGTGCTGAGTAACTCGATAGTGAAGAAAAAAAAGCAGAAAAAAAACATGATCTTCAACAAGGCGCCCTCATCAGCACAGCTGATTCCCCAATATGAACTCTACGACCGTACAAGTGACGACTTTCATGCTTTTTCGTCCTGCAGCTTCGTTTTTCCACTGAAAGGAGGGCCTTGGAGGCGGAGTCTGAAGGCGGTGTCACTGAATTAAGGAGGCGTCACTGAACCTATTTTGCGTTATAGCACCCCTCCCTTACAATTTTTTTGCCGCAAAACCGGTACGGGATTGTTCGTCGCTTCGGAACCATATTACCCTCCCAACGCCAAATTCTGAACTTCTATACGTGACCGCGGGCCGTTCCTTTAAGCAACACTAATAGACTCATGCAATAGACACCCCAGACTTGTATATGACGCCTCCCATCCCCCGGAACCATTCTCCCTCGAGTCCGTCCAGCAGGAAAGTTGCAAACACTCGTCCCGCTGTTAAATATGGTAAAAGTGTGGTGCCGCCGGCCAGAGGGGGTGAGAAACTCTTCAGAGGAAACGCCACTATGTCTCGTCTCCATCCCAGCACTGCCTTGTCCACTTGCACAACAAGCGTGACCACAGGAAACACTTGCATCTTGCGTAGGTGAGTCAGCGCATTTCCTCCGTCTTTTCACGACTCTCGTTTCACAGGTTTTACGACACTAACTGTCAGCAGCAACTGTGATGAGTTCCACCTTTGCAAAATTGCAAAAAAAAATTTCTGTCGAAAGTTCGTATAGAGGAATCACCTGGTATCCTCTTCACGAATACTCAGTGTAAGCGAATACGTTACCCTAAAGCCCGGTAGATGAATCCGCCATTAGATATACTCGAAATCCCTGAGATCGGGTAGACGTCTACGGCTTTAACTTGACCTCAGTCTATGCTTCTGATGAGATATCTTCATCTTGACACAATTGTTGTCGTGTCTCTGTCCAAACAGAACAAGATGACAGTTGTCCCAGACTGGAATATTCCACGAGTAACCAATTCCGTGCCATGTTCAAATGCCACGCCTACTCTGGCTCAGGGATAAGGAGTGTAAGTCGACATCGCGACCGCCGCATGCGCAAACACTAAATGGAGCTTTGGAAGTCGAAACCAGCTGTTGTTTTCAGAAAAGATGATTCGGAAAGGACATCTCTAGAGGGATCGACCATAAAATTACAAGTAGAAAAGGGTAGATGATCGAAGAACCGATAGAGAACCGGATAACAGAAGTTCGCAATAAACAGCAGTAAGAGAAGACTCTGCGTGAAGGAAGTTTACAAGAACTTAAAAACAACGTACAACATCATCAACTTCTGAAAAATAATAAAGTAGAAAATGCACTCAAATTAACCTCTATATAGACTGACTCCTTAGCAAGGCGAAACTGAAGAAAAAGGAAAATGAAGGAAAACAATCGAAAATGAGATGTGTCATTAGGTTGCGTTCATAGTTCGTGACATTTAGACAAGAAGAGCCGCAAAAGTCGGAGTTGAAGTCGGAATTTTGAAGTCGAGGCGGAGGTGGCGTGGTGACAAGTGGCGCGCTTACCACTCGCGCAGTCCCGGTTTCGAATCTCAGGTCGACTCCCCAAGTCTTCTATCCTTCGGGGGAAAAACGTGTAAATAGGTACCGGGGTACCAGAATTCGTGAATTGGTACCAGATTCGTCTGGGAGGATAAAACACTGACATCGGCTGGCCCCCGCAAGTCATTGTATAGGCCACATCGCATTCAATAAGCCACTACGATTCTGAATGGAAGTAGAATGCATTCCACAAAGGGATTGATCAACGGCGAAGATTTTATCCTTTTTTATCCTTTATTTTGAAGTAATCCTTCAAACTTTCCTTGACAGAGCTTCTACTTAATAGGATAGAAAAAGTAGTTTCTTGTTGTTGGCTCTGAACTTCTTACATCTAACCTCTCATCTTTTCAACGGTCATCAACCTTCACCATACTTTTTATGGTCACATCTTCTAGAGATACCCTTTCCAACTGTTTTTTTTTCTGAAAATAACAACTGGTTTCTACTTTCGGGGTCCCATTTAGTGTCCGCGTGCGCCGCGATCACGATGTCGCGCAGACTTATCTAAAGACGGACTTATCTACCGGACTTTAGGTAATTGTCGCCAATTTGACGCTACGACCATTCTCATATGGTATAAGGTTTAGTTTGGTGGTAATCGGAGATGTTAATTTCGAAAACGACCACCATATCCCAGCCCCACAATATTTCGCGCTCTGCTGCGCTAAGGAGTAGCCCTCCCGAGAACAGGACTGTATATGGACTTGAATAAGTCATATGATTTTTTTGAATACAACAGATTTACTAAGCGAAAACATCAATTTTTGACGAAGTTCCGGACGGAGGGCTATCCAGTGGCTCTTCTTTCTAGTAGATCGAAGAACTCTTAAGAAAACTGATATTAGAACCGATGAGATTCCTCAAAAGACACAGAAATGCCTCATTTTGTCTCTCCTCTGTTTTCCTTCTTCATTCTCTTATTTTTTTCGATATTTGTGGTGATACTTGTTAGTTATACTTCTTGATACTTGGATACCACCAAAAAGTGAAAGAACACTGTGCCAAATAACAAGGAAAGTTATCCTGTTCAAGAAAAACCGAGAAAGGAATTTATTGCAGAAAGAAATCATACCTGTTTTATGTAAGGTAGAAAGAAGCTGAAAAGGATGCTGTGCAGTACTTTATTTGCTTATTTGAAATGCTTTTGTTCTTCCTAACAATGAAGAACCTTCTGTTTTTTGAGTCTTTGTGGCTGTCCAATGTACAAATGGAGACCTCGGGAGTTCTTCAGAACTCATTGAAAATTATGTTCTTCAGAACTCATTAAAAATTATAAGGTCGCGCTCTTGAACAACATGGATAAAGACGACCTCCAATCTCTCGTAAAATCGCTATTA
>MU931960.1:0-12843 GCA_036418165.1 Cooperia oncophora | reverse complement strand
ACTATAGTGACCCATCGATGGAGCCAGATACCAGGGAAGGGAATGGAGTTACAAATATTCACCGCATTCCACCGACCTTGGGTCAGGAAATAAGCTTTGATCCTACCTATGCCGATGGCCATGATAGGCGAGCTATGCAACACGGTTCGGCCACACACTATTTATTACCTTATGCGATGTCTAAACGCAAGAAGCCTGAAAATCCCCATCTATAAGGTGTCACTAATGATGACATTTTCCGTACAGTTCCTATGCGTATCAAACCACCAATTTACGGGCCGTAAACTAGAAGCTAGCATCCCAGTTGGGACAGTGTAAGGGAGGGCGGAATGAGCCTCATTCGGCTGCTCTGCTGTACCAGTTGTGTTCGGATAGTGATTTTTTCGGAAGAGAACCAGTAGTAGGATCGCCATCGGTCGGCTCGTTCCTCCCCGACTGATAGCGACCATATCAACTGCCTGTCGCCACCCACGGAATCGGGACTATTTGTACACAATAGGTAAATAATCAGATTAGGAGCATTCTATGTGTAGCGTTTCGTTGAATGGCACAATTTACTTTGGAAGATGGCTCCACAACTTTCTGATGAGAGATTTGCGATTTCCTCTGCTGTCAGCCTTCCGGAATACACAAGTGGCAGAGAAAATATCCATAAGTAGATCAATCTGAGATGAGCATGAAAGAAGCCTGCACAAATATAAAAGTCAAAGGGAACATCATTGAGGGCTGTTCTGCTTGATAGGGGCATTTTGGGAGACGGTAAAGAGGATCGTAATTCGCCGCACCGCCACGCGCGGCGATGGGCGCGGCGTTTTCATAACTCGTTTTAACCTGTCGAATGGAGCACCGGACTTCATGTAGACCCCGTCATCGTAGACACTCATTACTGTTTTCGGTCCTTAATTGCATGTTGTCGCCATCTACTGCCTGAAACCATCGTCCTTTGCGAAACCATCGTCCTTTGCGGGCGAGACGTCGCACGCGACGCCCAGCAGCGCGGCAAATTACTATCCTCTTGTCACACACCCGGCATTTTGCCCTTTTGCTCGTTCCTTTTCATAATTGATGACACATAAGAGGCTTCACTGGTAAGACAGGTGAAGTCTTGGTACATTGTGCAAGTGATTTACCTACTTTGATTACAAGAATTCACAGGTCTTCGCAAGATAGGCTGTCCAGGCCTCGTGGTGTACCATTGGTTGCACCTACGAGCCGAACTGCGCCCATTGTAGCAATGCCATGTAAGATGCTATTACATACATATTAATCTGTCAGTCTGGCCTTACTATAATTTGCTCTGGGGTTAAAACTGCTGAGCGAGGAAATCAGATGGTAAGAAGTAGCTGGACCGTGGAATTTCGTCATCTTCGACTTTTTTCTGGCCGCTGGGCGAGACAAGACGAGGGGGAAAGTAAAGCAGAAAAACTCGACAATCAGAAAAATTTCTCCTTGGCAAAGTACTACGTTCCCCTCCCCCCCCCTCCGACTACCCAACCAAGCGCGACCCTCTGTTGGAAATTCTGCAAGCTACGACGTTCCCTGACCTAGGAGGAAGGAAATGGCTTCGTCGCAGTCGAACGGAGCGGTATCACGAGGCGTAAAAATGAGCCTACCCACGGCTTTTCTATCGTTGACTACGTGAACTGACCCATATTGGAGGAAAAGAAGCCGCCATGTGAGCTGGACTCCTACAACGCTTCCTGACATTGACCCGTATTACGACAACCTCATATGTAGCTCTTTGAAAAAAGTGCAAAGCTCGGTGAAGGACTTTCTTGCAAGCCAGGACCCTTTTATTCGTGTAGCAGGTGATTGGTAGTAATAACAGAGCGTTTCACGGACAATGAATACCTGAACATTGACACAACCTTTATTAGAGTGCGCTATATGTTATGTCATATATTCCCCTCAGGCAGGGATAGCCGAGTGCTTAAGAGTGTAGACTCGCTTACCGGAGAAGACTCGTGAGGTTGCCGACCTCATGAGACGCAGGAATATCCAAGTCCTATGCCTGCAGGAAACGCGATGGAAGGGTGCGAAGGCCCGCGAGATCGGAGAAGGTGTTAAACTCTTTTACAATGGAGCAGACACCAAAACGGAATGGCGTGGCCATAGCGTGGCAGAATCCTCTCAAGTTACTGCGTCTTCGCACTGTGAAGCAGTGATCAGTGGAAGAAAGGAAGAGGACATACCACCATAGCTTTCTTCTTCTACTTCTTCTAAGTGGTAGAAAAGCCGTGGGGCAGCTGCATTTTACGACTCGTGATACGCTCCGTTTCCGCCCTGCGACGCAAGCCATTTCCCTTCTCCATCCTAGGTCAGGGAACGTCGTAGCTTGCAGAATTTCCAACAGAGGGTCGCGCTTGGTTGGGTAGTCGGAGGGGGGGAGGGGAACGTAGTACTTTGCCAAGAAGAAATTTTTCTGATTGTCGAGTTTTTCTGCTTTACTTTCCCCCTCGTCTTGTCTCGCCCAGCGGCCAGAAAAAAGTCGAAGATGACGAAATTCCACGGTCCAGCTACTTCTTACCATCCTGATTTCCTCTCCGCTCAGCAGTTTTAACCCCAGAGCAAATTATAGTAAAACCAGACTGGACAGATTAATATGTATGTAATAGCATCTTACATGGCATTGCTACAATGGGCGCAGTTCGGCTCGTAGGTGCAACCAAATGGTACACCACGAAGGCCTGGACAGCCTATCTTGCGAAGACCTGTGAATTCTTGTAATCAAAGTAGGTAAATCACTTGCACAATGTACCAAGACTTCACCTGTCTTACCAGTGAAGCCTCCTATGTGTCATCAACTATGAAAAGGAACTAGCAAAAGGGCAAAATGCCGGGTGTGTGACAAGAGAATAGTAATTTGCCGCGCTGCTGGGCGTCGCGTGCGACGTTTCGCCCCCAAAGGACGATGGTTTCCGCAAAGGACGATGGTTTCAGGCAGTAGATGGCGACAACGCACCCACTAGCCATTCTAACGAACTTAAGCGAAACTTTCTTCCAAGTTCTTGGAGTTGTCTCAAACTGTGCTAAAAATTCACGCATCCGACGGATCTAACGTTGTCCACAAATTTTCATTTAATCTAAGATTGGACGGACTTGTGGCAGTGAGGTCCTCATCAGCAGATTAGTCTGCTTATTTTCCATAAGTGAGGAGCGGTACTGTAGGTTGAGGGTGTGTCGAAGGTGGTAGGAACATCATAGAAACTATTCGATAGCTCCTGCTCAGAGGCACCTGGTATGGTACCTGGATGGGAATGGGACAGTAATTGTCATATGTACCAGTAACGTTACTAGAGTATAGTTTGCATTATTCTCGATTGATGTTTGATTTTACAAGATGAGTTTTTCCCCCAAGTGTCCCATAGGATAATCTAATGAGACAGAATTAATCGTGATCTGCATCAGAGAGAGTGAAGTCCGTGTACCAACAGTGAACCTCAGGCTGTTTACATGGCCACATTTTTTGAAATTCAACATGGCTCTGAAAATGACGTTGTCATGGATGACTCGGTTTTAGTAGGGCATTTTTGTCGTGCAATATTTGTTGTAATGCGTAGAAGAGTAATGTATGCCTTGCACGAGAATTTATTAATTTCAGTCTCCACGGGAAGGCTTGGGAAGCTCTGCCCTGTGGCAGTAGAGAACTTCATTGAGAGGAATTGAAAATCTCCTTGATCAATGCCGTTGTCTTCTTGGCAAACCCCTGAAAAAGCAGCTTACAACTAGTCAGAAAGTATGAGTTTTGACTTTGCATGATTTACCTGTCTTCTCGCATATCCAGTCCAAGTATTTACGCACATCAGTGAACGTATCCATTCGATACCAATTATTTGGGTGGAGAGGTGAGTGATTTTTGAATATTTGAAATCTGTAATTGAACGAATTGCGACACATTTATTGCACTAGGATATCCACTCATAATTTCGCTTACTGCTGCTTTACATTTCCGCTCCATCTAAAAATCTACGTCACAGTTTATCGTGTGGCACACTCTTTAACAATCATACTTGACTCGGCGAAGGGCTGCAGGGGAGATGATCTTTGGGACAACGTGTCGTCGCGTGCGCGACAATCGAACACCGCTGGCTTTTGGATCATCATGACTGTTGTATTTTGTTCTATTTATATATCTAGAGGGATATAGAAATTAAGTTAAAGAGAAAAATGCACAGATTCTGCTCGCGATTTTTACCTACTGATCCCTGATCATTGCTGTCACAATGCCTACTGGACCGCATACTCCCAGACTGGGTACAGCATCGTGATGTGTGGAATGGTGGTATCAGTACGATCCCCTCGAGGGAGGGTCGTCAGTACGACCCCTCCGCACCTCCTACCTACCAATTCTCCCTATATTTTCCAGTTTTTCATCCGAGATTTCCATCTATAGGAGAGGGGAGGGTATATGGAACATATGGAAAAGGAAAAACTGCCAGAAATCAACAACCGAGGACAATTTTTCCCCAATGCAGCAAATTTCTCGCGAATCCTCATACGACAGCGCATCCACCCACCCCCACCCCAGCGGAAAAGTACGACTCCTCCCTATATGTTCCACATAACGATGCTCTACCCTGCTCCTAGATACCGTACATACCGTCGCGTTTTTTAGGATCGACGGCCCGTCCTAACGGGAAAATGGCAGCAAATATCAATGTCGTCATACAAAACTATCACGAAAGCGCTTATGTAGTCAACGGTATTAACAATTATCGAGCACGGTCCTACTGAAATCTACAACACGGTAGCAGCTTCAAGCATCAGGTCGCCGAAAATCCTTCATTCGGTGAGGCCAGTCTCCCGGAAGAAGTTTCTATGCCATCACCACCGCTCCTTGATACCTGTGTTGCCCGTCCGCTTTCTACGGCTGTTTCTAAGGGATCGGGTGCTGTGAGAAAGGAGCGCTGTGTGATCTGCCGAGCTTTCACTGAACATCGATCCTTCTTGCAAAGTGGATAGCATTGTCTATAAACAATCTTTTGCCAGGCGGTAGGCGACTCGTGCTCAAAAAACCCATGATTTGATCTCAGAGAAGTTGGCAGTTACGGGGGAAAAAGACGACTGAAGTTAGCAAGGACTGTCAGCGCAACGGGGAAATACACTCAAACAGGGCGTACCTGTGATGGGCCTCCCACAAGATTTGGCAACCCGGTCCTCTAGAGTGTTCAGAGATAGCAAAAAAAGTAGGTGGGGGAGAGAAAGACTTGCCGAGCGTTGAGCATGTCTGCGCCGTGTTGAGATATGCCCATAGTGAGCGCAGCGTGTTTTTGATATGAGGTATTCTTTCCAAACCGTTGCAGTTCGCTTCCAGAAAGCTCAAGAGAGTGGGGAAAAGATAACTCAAGGTCAGGAAGAGGCGACCGGGTGTGGAGAGAGAGAGTGAGGCACACCTAGAATGGGCGAAGGTGGGCAGCGTCAAACTGAGAAAGCACGATTCCAGAGCACCAGACACCAGAAAATGGGTATAGGATCAGCAAGCAGCTTCCGAACGGGGAGGGGGAGGCAGGGTCTACATGCTCTGCTTTGCCACACGAAATGATAATGTTCCATTGATAGGTACATTGGAGGCGGGGTGCGTGTTATTATATCAATCGATATGAGTAGGCAAGACCTTATTTCCACTCCATTTTCTTAACACTGTGGTACTAGTATCAAGAGGAAGTGGCGCGATGAATCAAAAAGACATTGCAAAGTTGATACGCCTGGCAAGAAGGAATATCGGGCCCTACAGAAAGCCCTGCATGGTGCCTTTCCCAACCGAGGAGCACTCTTATAGTGCTTGGCGAAAAAGTAAGGAGGAAAAGTGTCTCTCTTTTGCCCCCCTGCACACGCACAACTTAAAACTTAGCGGTTAAAATTTGTAAGAAATGTGGCTAAAATATATAATTGAGTCAGCATAGATCTAACTCAAACACTTCCTACGTCAAAATTTTACAAAAAGTTGTGCGTCAAATGTGTTTTCAGGGAGATCACTCTGACTGCTTCTCAAGCAGGCAGGTTAATTTCTTCCACTAACAGTACGTTCAATCGTTCTTGAATTTATTATGAATTTCATGCTTAATAAAAAATGTGCTCCCCTACTGCGACAGCTTTCATCACCTTTTCACCGTTTCCACCAGCTCCTTACTTTTGCCTTATGTCTCAGCAGGTGCACGTGACAGTGTGCGCCAGCCAGCTGATAAAATATATATCAGGAAAAGGTCGGGTAAAGTATTTATTACGATACCTTAGTCGAGACAAGAATTTTACAACTTACGATTTGCACAAGAAGTGCTATAAGACGTCACACCCAACTGTATGAATCTGTTATCACCGTTAGTTTGAATGAGCGCACCTCCACTGTCTCCCTCAAGATATAAATTACATCCAAGAACAATTCAATTGAATGCACTCATTATTTTCAAAGAATTTACTCACGGGACATATTCCTGCTTTTAGAGGCAATAACACATCAATAACCTTGTTCCGTGTTTGCAGGAATGTGACATTCAGCTCCTGTAAACCAACTGGACTCTGGGAGATTTCCGTGATATTGGCTGAAATTCCATGAGGAGATTCCCCCGTACATTCATTACAGCGAAGCGGTCTTTCAAAGAAAAAAAAACAGATTGTCGAAGCGAACCACAAAAATCTATACTCATGCGAGCACTTACGACCCCTCGAGCCAGCTCCCACTGCAATGAGACCAGTGTTAATCGCTTGATATCTAGTCGGCATGCAAATCGGTGTCGCCTCGGACTCCGGAACATTTTCGTCAAGTTCTATTATTGCTATGTCGTTCACGTGAGTGCAGCCATCGTACTGCTCGTGATAATGCACCTTAGTCAGAAACATGATTGTGCTGTGAAACACAAGTTGTGGTACATTTGTGAAGCGAAGTTCAATATCCATTCCATTCATAGCAAAGAGATCAAGTTATCCGAGCCACGCCCCATTACTAAAATGGTTCTACTGTCAATATGTACAGGGGGGGCCAAAAAAAAGTCATTCCGGCCGAGTCACATATGAGCGAAGTTTTCGCAGCCCAGACAGAGGAAGTGGATATGAGTACCAGGGCGGAAGATACCCAAGATCTTCCTCTATAAGCAGGAGCCGGCTGCCGCCATTCACCTTCATGTACCAAAATATGAAGTCATCTCCAGTCGCGGCCTGAGTGGAGAACGCCTTTGGAATTCACGTGGCCTCCAAACAGCTGCGGAACTTCTTGAATGGAATCACCCATGGATAGCTACACCAGTACTCTTGATCTGCAAGACCTCCAAACATCGAGCAGCTCCGGCAACGTCGCTACGGTCCAGGACATCATCTTCACCCCATTCACCAAGGCGCGGGTTGATGGTGTGGACCGGCCGTACCTGGAATGGGAAGACGATATTTTAATTTCTAGCCCCCGACTGAAGGCAGCGCTGGGCAGCTTCATCAAGTAACTCGAGAGAAGGATATCCTCCCCACATGTGGTCGCCCGTACCTTCTTGGAGACCTTGTGCTGCTACAGGTTTGGGTGCCACCACATGGAATCGAAGGGTTTTGGAAAAACTCCCGCCTACTTCGAATGGAAGGGCGTTTCGTACCTGATGAAGATGTAATATTGAAATATGTCCCCTGACCTGAACCCACTCAATTACCTAGTTCGGGCGGAGCTCAACAGGGTGGTCTACAGTGGCGGAGAAATCAACGATCTCGCTCAACTCCGGTACCCACTCACTTTCGCGCGGCCGAATCTCTCGATGGCGCTCCTCCAGAAGGCTGTGGCGGAGTATCATTATAGTATTTAATGTGCTCTTTAATATGGTAGTAAAAATGTCCGATAAAAATTTAATAAAGTGTAACTTATAGCGCCTTGAAAGTCATGGAGGCAAAATGACTTTTTTTGGCCCCCCTGTATACGTTGGCGTAGAAGATGGATCTCTCCCAACGCAATGTGGGTCTTGAAATTCACCTGCTTTTTTTTCTCGAACTTCTGGGTTCTCTGTCGTGTGAAAGGAAGGGACGAATAGGGGGACAGACGGAAGTCGCGCACAGCAAGATCAAGAGAATAGTATGAGTGAGTAACGATAGCTTAGCTCATTAATCCTTTTATTGGCACCAACTCTGAATTTGTCATGTCATCTTGGGCACCATGCCGGCTCACTGATTTATTATATTTCTAGCAAGGACAGCGCGTGCTTAAGGCAGCGTTCAGACTTCGCGATCGCGTCGCCTAGCGGCGCGATGCAAGGCGACGCGATTGCCATTCGGCTGATTCCCAGTAATGAAGCCTGAAACTCTACAAGAGACGCTGAATGCATATCGATGATACTTGCCTGAGAGCAGTACTTTTGGCTGAAAGCCGACTTTGGAGGCGGAGTCTGGAGGCGGAGTCACTGGAAAAGGGATGTACCACTGAAGCAACTTTGCGCCTCAATTCCTTTACCGTACAATCTTTTCGTCGCGAAACTGGTACAGGGTTGTGCGCTCCGACCGCATTTCGTTCTCACGTGACTTCTTGTATTTCCATATTGTCATCGCGGACCGTTTCTTCAGAGAGGTCTTGGCAAAGCGCTCCAATGCAACCAGGAAAAGGAGGCGTGCAAATTAAATATTCAAATAAATAGGCTGACATTTGACTTTTTTCCTCGCGCGTGTGAATTCAAGCTCGCAGCATGTGGGTTAGAGCGCAACATTTTCTGCAGTGTGGATACACAGACACATCTGTCTACCAGTGGTACCTGAAGTAGTGTCCCAAAAGTGTTGAGGATTTCTAACTATAATAGCTAAATTTAAATAGCAATGGTATCAATTAGCAAATAATGGCCATAAATCATCAGTCTGCGGCGTATGGCTTTCCATGGAAGGTCTGAGACACGTATTAGAATATTGGAGCGTTTCATCTGACAATTCTGAATAAAGGGAGCGGTTTTGCTGGAATACTGTACTGAACATGCGGAAGTGTTTCGGGTTTCATTAATGCACACTTTCATTAGCTAGACGGAGTTCAGTTGTGCAAAAAAGCTAAGAAGCTAGTGGAAAATTTTGAGCTTGTGGTTAGCATTGGTTTTCTTCCACCTATGTGTCATATAAGCAATTTCAATGGAAAGGCGAAAAAACACCGGACCTTAGGAAGGGGCGAGAGCATTGTATCAAGCACCTTTTAGGGAGAACTTGACCCAAATTCCCACTGCTTTATGGCCCTGTGTAGGACTGATGACAAAGGGAAACAGGGTCGCACCAGAGGAGGAATTCTCGGTGGGGGTCGTATCTGCTGAGAATATTATGGTCCTGCAGAACGTGCTCTGTACGTCAAAGCAAATGAATTGTGTACACTCGTGGCTAAAAAATCAAGAGTCCGGTAGTAATAATGATAGCTTGAAAATAAACAACCGCAGCTTCAACGACACTCATTAATCAACTTGGAAACACACCTTGTATGCTGTCTTCCAGCCATCGCACCTTGCGTAATCAGTGCACTTATTACCGCCCAAATAGTACATAACTTCTGGTCGAACACAAAACTTCCTTGAAAACAGAATCGTAAGTATGATGAGCTAATCAGGAATTCTAGCTGGTCTTGGAACCTTTCTGGACACTTTTCTTGCTCTACTTGTGGTTCGATGCCAAGTGTCACGCAGTGGGCAGCAGTCAGTATGTGGCGAGGGGAGATCAGTGTTCCAGTGCACAAGCCGGCTGTAAAAGAAGTATTTCACAGAGGAAAACTACTTTGAGGCAAGTGGCACGATAAATTCAAAATATTAATACGCTTAGCAGGACAAAACTCCGCACTTCTGAGCATGCACTGCGTAGTGGTTTTTTCCACGTGAGGTAACCTTGTAGCGCATTGTCAAGCTGCTATGTACGGACCCCCACCGCGCCCGCCCGCCCACAAATGTCCTACCGACTATTCTCTCCATTAGCGAAGTATAGTAGGAGGTAAATAGTCCGATATGAAGCGGCCGCGCTGTTGCATAGATATACAGGGGGTGGAGGCAAAACAGGCACTTCGGCCGAGTTACATATCGGCAAAGTTTTCGCAGCCAAGACAGAGCCAAGTCAGAGGACACTAGCGCCAAAGTCAAAGAAGCGAACTGTCTTTTTCCTTGCCCCCTGAGTACATACGTGCACCCGTCTCTACCGTAGCGGTTATCAGGCACGTTGCCAACGGGAAATTCTTCTGAAACTGCTCTCTGCGCAGTGTAGAACAAAGGTTTCTTCGTAGGCTTTTGAACACTTCACTTCGCTTTTTCATCATTTCCCCACTATATTACATCCATGCTACCTATTTAGACTGAGTAAAATTTTCGTGCCTCATGCCTTTAGAATTACTGTCGGAACCCTTACGCTCAAGATTCAATATAGTCATCCATGGATACTCATCGATCATAAGCTTTTCCGCACCAAACATCTTGGGTACACCTGAATTACAATTACTGAGCCTATAGAGTTATTTGTAATTGAATACCGGGATTTCCTTTACACTAGTGGTGAATGGTTGAGTAGGCGAAGCAGGTGAGCGCCTCTTCCACTTGGTAACCTCCATGTGTGAAACGTTAAGGAGGAGAGCTCGCGAAGTGACAGCGAAAGAGGCAAAGAAACGCTCACCTACTGGAAACCTCGGGATCAAGCGTTACTTCACTAAAAATCCTCTGACTGGTGTGAACTCTTCCCGTTTTGGCTGTCTGAGTGAGGTTGCTAACTTTTTAAGAATCTCGTGTCTCATGTGTACTATAAAGCTCCCGCCCCGCACGACAGAAAAATTTTGGTAAATGTGGGAACACTTCCGGTAAAATCTCGGAGAGGAAGGTAGGAAGTTGGGGACAATCTTTGTCAGCGGAAAAAGAAAGGAAGTCGTATTCTTCTAGCGGTAACACTTTCCACCCCTCCCCCGCTGGAGAGAGAAAGATGATTAGAGGAGGAACTAGGGGGGGGGTCGTAGGTACGATCCCCTAGAAAAGGGGAAAACGGAATCGTTCAAAATCCCCAACTAACGATTTGCCCTGGTTCAGTATCGCGGGGAACCTACAAAAAACACCTACACTACAGTTGTTTATGATAACTGCTGTTTCACACCACCAATTCGCTTTGCGAGAGCTATACTACACTACAAAATTTTGTTCAATAACAGAACTTACTTCGATGTCCGGCTCCGCATGTTTTTGCGAGACGTGCGTTTTCCTCTGGTGTTAGTTTTCCGGGAGGCGCAAACGGCAGAAATATCCACCAAAACCAATCCAACATCGCTATAACTTGAATTGAGGAAAAACACTCAAAACACTCCAAACGTTGGAAATGAGAGGGCACACCAACGCGATAGAAGTTATAGATTCAGAATCTCCTTCCGCAACCCCCCCCCCCATCCTCACTCTAGCCAGCTTCAGTGAAGGCACCTCAATTTCTATCGAATGAGGAGATAGGAGGAGGAGATAGGAAGAAGGCATAGATGTGAAAACGTATTCGAAAGCTTCGTACAAAACAACAACAGCAGCTTTAAAGCATGAACGAAATTCTCAACAACTGATGGACGCTGATGGACACCGGTGGATGCCGGTAGGCGTTAGACCGATTACACTTTCCTAATCGCTGACGCGGCCAACGCTCGGAGCGTTAATGGTCGCTGGTAGACGCTGCGGCCAAGGATGAACACAGCCTAACTTTCCTTGTACAACATCGCGAACCCTTTTCCGTTCCCATACTTTTTTAAATAATTTTTTGATGCACGTACAGCATTCCTTTTTGTTAATTGCTGGTTTGATACAATATTTCCTGATCAGTCCGTAAACCCCCTCCCCTTCCCCCCTACCTGAGTCCTGTGACTAATGGTAAGGCACGTCCCAACTGCTAGCCACATGAATTATCTGGTGGGGATGCGCCTAATAAGGAGAGAGAACATATAAAATTCAGATTCAATGAAAGAATCGTCTGATTTGAACAATATATTCTGGACACTAACTTCAAGAGGAGTCAGAAACGAAGGCAGAACTGATTTCTCCCTCTGTGGCGGACCATTTTATAGTTGTAGCATGTGAATCATGGTGGAAAAGGGCGCTTCATGCAGTCGGTATTAAAATTGAAATTTTAGTGAGATATGATGTTTATATTTTGAATGTGCATCTAGTTGATATTACTCACTTTGTAATATGTTCGCCTCGATATTCTCGAAGAATCCCTTGAAAACCAATCTCAACACACGTCATCTTCATGACATTTCATTGAAAACTAAATGGGACGCCTCTTTAGTCGACACATTTCCTTTCCCCTCATTTATTTCCCGATTTCAATCGCCTGCTGAGAATATCGAAATAGAAACCTGAAGCCATTTTGATAGTTCCACAAACAAAGTTTTCCGCTCAAGACGTCATCAGCGACTGTTTCGCTCCCAGACCATGTAACGGACAGGAGCTCCGCATGTCATGAGAAGCCGTGCGCTTCTTTGGGATGACCAACATGGCAATAGAATTCGAACTGTGGTTTTTTTGTGTCTCTCTTCGAAAAAAAAACAAGTAAAAAGATTTTTGGACAGCACTTGTGTCCAGAAATCTAGTTGATGTGTATGACGTAAAATACAAAAAGGTTCTACATACTTTCATACTGCTTCTTAATTTTTGTCGATTTTTATTTCATTTGCAGGAGAAGCTCAAAATTTGTGATTGGCAAATAATGATCTAGGAATGGTGCTCCTTAGGATGGTTTGGAGTTGGTCCAGTCGATAAGGAGACAGGACTTCTGACCTTGCAAATGTACATCTCGTAGGGTGCCGCGTTGAGGATCGACTGCCTGCAGAACTCATCGACTGAGTTTCAAACTTCTCCCTTCAAGTGGAAGTGATACTCAATAAGAACGTGCAGCCTTTTACGAGGCCTACCATTT
>MU931959.1:0-15872 GCA_036418165.1 Cooperia oncophora | reverse complement strand
TTCTTTGTACATCTTGAAGAAATTTTGTGAGGCATCGTGGTTGCTAGCGAGAGTCGGAGTCCTTGCGTAAATCATGCACGTAACCTTCACAATTTCTCTCATGCAGAAAAGTCGCCTGTTTAGCAAAAAGCAGATGCGCATGGAAGAAAGATTTCACAGGTTTCAACATGATTACTTGACGACCTTGCTCCAGCTACAGAAGAGTTTTCGCCAGAGTGAGACTTGTAACCCGGAACTAAGGAAGCAATGACAGTACAAAATGTCCCCCCCCCCCCATCGCCGAACTGCGCCGAGACAGATATAGGTGTACAGCAGTGTTAAAGGTTCTCATAGCGAGATTTCTAAAAATCGAATAGGGTCGAACTCTGCAGACCAAGGCCTGTTAGGCGGCAACCTACTGCTGATCCATACCTACCATGTTTTAGTTGCTCAAAGGGAGGTTATTCGGAGGACGTTCCACGCATTACCTGGTGCTATAAGAGAATCGCTCTGCAGGTTTTGAAACCAGGTTTGAAAATCAGAAAACGCATCTGATGGTGTAGGTCCCACCACAAACGGCCATTTCGACCGTCCATCCATCCCCAGCCCCAAACAGCTAGTAGCTAGTCGAGAATGACACTTTTTATCATTTTGGACGAGAGGCAGTGCAGAACTGTTTTATTCGCAACCAACAATAGCTTCGAAAGAACTGATGCCGTCAACCTATTCTCTCGAAGCTCTCAATCGTAGACACCATAGTGTCGTGCAAAATCTATAAGATGGATTGTTCCAAGATCGATCATTTGTACAGCAACTGTCCCAAATTTGACAAATTTCTGCAACTTGCGGAACCATACTTTTTGCTCGCGTTTGTCCTGAAATTCGTTCAATGTCGTTAGATGATCACACGTGTTCCGAATCGAAAAAAATAGATGAGGAAGAAAGGAGGGATGTTCTCTCAGACATTTTTAGGACTGATGTTAATTGTTTTGTTGTGCTGTGCAATAAGTAATGACCCCTCCCAGATGGCGCTGAAATGATGTGAGAAAGTGAAGAAATAGATTGATTGCAGCCCTATAACGTATTATAGATCCCGACTTTCAGAACTGAGATCGCCTCATGTTCTAGTGCGAGTCAGCTTTTATGTTGGCCGCACATGGTTCGACGGAATTTGCAACCCCTCGTCACAGTACGTCCCTCCATCCCTATATGCGTCCAAAGGCGATACACTTCAAAGTACCATCGTCCTTCATTTCTTCAAAATAGCGCACTCTAGAGCTGGATGATCAGCACCTCTCTGTTCCAGTTTTAGTTACCACAAGTAAGACACGTTTATCGAAAGTTTTAAGAGGCTTCTAGATGGGTTTGATATAGAAGGCCTGGACTATTTCCTTTTTTTGCAGTCGAAGCAACTTCTTGGACCGAAAACCTTGCTAACTTTTTGCTGTAGTAGTTCTATAGAAAAAATGTTGCGCATATTGAGAATATGGCATCTTCCAATCTTAGAATCCGTGCAGGACTTTATGCAGGACTTTGCTGTTCATTATGTCCGAACGCAGTTGCGTTCATTGAGATGTCAAAAACCTGCTCGAGAAATTGTGCGCATATTTTCGAACCGAGGACCCTACGCGTGTTTGTAACAGCTTGGGCGTGTTCTGGCTGGATCTTTCCAACCGTTCAACCTGTTCACTGCTTGACAATAGTTCGCCTGCGGGTAATGCTTTGCACTGTTCCATATTTCAAGAAGCTCAGCGGAAGTCCAGTGGGTCATGCTGCACTCCTATCTCACAACACGCAACGCAGCCGCAGAAACAGGCCAAGTATCTCGACAGCCATTAATGGGGGTAGGGAGGTTGTCTGAACATTCTCTTGTGGGGAGTCGTATCAATCAGGCGATTTTCCGCGACACAACGCTTGACAGCGGTGCAGACGACCTGGGCCGTGTGTAGCTTTCTAATAGGGTGCCGATGGACGGATCGGTCTCTCCCTTCATGTTCCCCGTCAACTACACGGTTTCTCTGAAAGGAAAAGAACAAAGAAATGAAGTAGTAAGTGTGTTTCTTATGCTGTGCACAAGTGACTCACCTCCGGATTCCGATGACATATGAAGTGAATCACGACTTGCGGATCCATTTTCGGGGTCCTATTAGGTTTTGTGCCATGTAAATAAAACCTCCCATATTTGTCGGATACGCTTTGATCTAGCTCTCCTGCTTTACCTCTTACGCCTGTAATTAGGAATCTTTCACTTTAGCTAATATTGAAGACAATCCCCGCGCCCGAGCAACTCGGAGACGTCCTCCCTTGTACAAGTAGATTGCTGCTCGGTCGAGATTATCGCACCTTAGCGGATTCACAGTAAGTGGCGAGAGAGCTATGGCCCTCATAAGTGGCATTCCTGACGCATCCTCAGTTGCCCCGTCCACCGCAACTCAAAGGCAGTTTTTCTGTCAGAACGTTTACATTTTAAAAGACTATTTTGGCGTTTTCTGAGCTTCGCCAAGGCACCGTATCGCTTAGACCGCGAACGGGAATCTCCACTCTTTTTATGTTGAGTAGAGACTAACGTAAAAGACATCTCATGTTGGTGTAACTGCGAAACAAATTAATACAGTCGCGGGAAAAAAAACTTGAAACAGGCCGCGAAATTGCGTTTTCAACAGTGCCAAAGTTCTCATTGATCACTGAAGCGGTAGAGGCAAGTAAAGCGCAGGAGGGCAACAAAAACACATAACAAAAAAGCAACATATAGTACGCATGAAACAGGAAAATTACCAAAAGTGAACCGTCATTCCCACAACGCCAAAAGGTGGACCCTCCCCCCTTTACAAAGTCCATGAAGGGAGAAAAATTAGCCATCAAAATAAAGTTTCTCAGCCCAAATACGACCCTCTTATTGGGGAAAATCTTGGAATTGGTAGAAGAGGGGGTCGTATTGTCTCGCGACTTTTCCTGTTTCACGCGTGCTATTTACCACTACCCTTTATAACAAAGTCCATGAAGCGAGAAAAATCAACTATCAAAATAAAGTTTCTCAGCCCAAATACGACCCTCTTATTGGGGATTCTCCAACAACGATGTGCCCTGATTGAAGGGTAGTGGTAAATAGCACGCGTGAAACAGGAAAAGTCGCGAGACAATACGACCCCCCTTCTACCAATTCTCAGATTTTCCCCAACTTCCTGCCACTTTTTCCAAAATTTCCCGAAAACTTCCCTACTTTTTCCCAAAAATTTTGCTGTCGAGTGGAGTGGGGGCGGGGGCGGCGGGGAAGGGGAGGGGGTGTACAGCATGAAACAGGAAAATCACGAAAAGTCAACCACCATTCCCACCACTCCTAGAAAGAAAATACGACTCCCCCCCTTCCCAACAATGAGCAAGTACGACCCCCCCCTTTTACAACGTCCGTGAAGCGAGAAAAATCAACTATCAAAATAAATTTTTCTCAGCCCAAATACGACCCCCTCTGGCGACCAAATACGACCCCTCTGTTGGGAATCCCCAACAACGATGTGCCCTGCAACCACGGCTTTGGTCTCGTTGGTTACAAAGGAATAAATGAAAGATATAGTAACTAAAATGTTCCTCGGAAAATGTCAGTGACTTAGCTCGAGTTTACTCGTAATTTCCCACATGCGTATTTTATCTCAGGAGGCTTCAGAAATTTACTGACAATCTTGAGTCATTGCGGCCATACACAGGCAAACGAGCGTGATGCACATGGTGCAGCAGGCGGTATGCAAAGGGTTAGTGAACTCATCCATCGTCACTTCCCGCCTAGGAAATGGAGTATTCTTGCTTGCATGCACATCTGTATTTGGCTCTACAGGCGGCTTCTCCCACTGGACAATTCTCTAGCACAGTTATGCGCTTATGCTTTACCTAAGTCGTCCAGCTCTCGTTGCCAGCCATTATGCCTATCCTCTTGTGTACCAAAAGGAAAAGATTGTCTGCGGTTCGGTTTGTAAGACTGTGCTGCACATGTACCGCTCATCGCCAAACGGTTCCTCTGTTAGTGGGATTGTGCAATAGTATGCTTAATGGGTTTACTTGAGCGGCTCAGTCTCATGGGTGGATACTTGCAGCTGACTAAACGTTTATCACTATTTCCCAATGGACAGTTATGCGCTTATGGTTCACCTAAGTTGTCCAGCTCTCGTACCCAGCCAGTACAATGACGCACCAAAAAGTTCCTCCCTCCGAGTGAGACATCTTCAACCGGGAAGCGCACATGCTATTGAAACATTGTGGCATGCGCATCTTTCCTGGACAAAGGCCAGTTATTACTTTCCTTCACTCCGTTAGAGTGGTCTTACTCAAACTAAATAAGTATTACAAAGTCTCGGACCCCATGGCGTCTTCTGTGCTCATGATGTACACGTATGCTCAAATCACCAGGATTTCCACGGAAACAGCAGCCTACCCCCTGAACAAGGTCTCGATGCTATCCACCCTTCATTACACCACACTTCGAAAAAAAAATTCAACCACATTTTTATGGAAATTTTCCGCCTATGGATAGAATCAGTCAGAATGTTGTCCCTAAGAGTAAACTGACTGCCTGAGCCGGATTTCGCGTCCTCTCGTCCCAAAATCGCATGGCACCTGCGCCACAGGCACCAGCACCAACACAGCTCAAAACATCACTTTTGTTCAAAACCTATCGATTGAGGTGCTTCGACCTTTTAAATGCAAATCGGCGAAGCATGAAGGCGAAAACGTCTGGTAACCTGTGGCAAAGGCGCCGTGACGCGCACCTCTGTTTTGAAAGGATGCTATATTCGTCAAAAAATTCATTACACTCGAGACCAAATTTTCTGCTAATCCGCTTAGGAAGAGAAATTTTGGTCAGAATCTGGTACGAATTTTGGAGAACGGGCAGTAAGAGTAAGTAGTGTTGGCTTTTTCTAGAACAATTGTTCGAAGCGTAGAAGGTCTTTTCGAGGTACCTGATACGCCTAGCGTTAAAGTAACTGGCACATAGTGGTAGCTCTTTCAAAGCATTTTTGGTAGTTCCTTCCAATATCATCTTTACGGACGCATTCCATAGCTCCTCTATGTGTTAAACTCACAACCGCAACCAATGCTCCGTGGAGTTTCTTATTTCAAAATTACCTCTATCGGCGATAGTATCACCTTGGCGCCGGCCATAGGTAGGATCTCGCATTCCAGTACGTAAAACAATTGATGGTGCTTTTCAAAAATTTTGTGTTAGGTTGGCATGGTTGCACAAAGCAAACCAGCCAATCAACAAGAGCAATTCATACTTCAGTAGGAAAGCATTGGCACTTTCTGAAAAAGATTCCTCTTGCTAGACTTGTAATAATACTTAGTTTTACAGACGGGAACATTCCTGATCTACTTATTTTCGCGTCAAAGATGCAGCACGCCGTCGCTCGTGAAGAGCCACCCGCCCCCGGGCCTCCCCACCGTCCCCCTACAACCGTCGAAGCATCTAATGCGTTGGCAAGTTCCGGTACTAATCTCTCTCTGTTGAACGGGTAAGGTGAAGCATGAGTGAAAAGAGCTGATAACACTGGAAGTCGCGATTCAATACATAGCATGTTCTCACTCCCCCCCCCTCCCCTTAGTTAGGCGCCGCCGCAAAATACAATACTGCTACTCATCTCTGAGCTTATTCAGTCCAAATCCAAAGTCCGATAGCTGAAATGAGTAGTTGGCTGTGAAAAACTGGGGAAAGTGGGGGGGGGAGGAAGCTGGGAGAATTTAGAGTGTTGGAAGGTAGGATGGGACAAGGGAAGGATTGTACCAAAAAAGGAGATTTGGGGAAGGGGCAGTTTCTCTTGCCTCACCTTCTTTGCAATGATGATTTACTGACGCAATTGAAATGTAGCACCCTGACGTCTTTTTCAACTCCCTCCGGTTAGGTCTAGTCGCAGAACATCAAGGATTTCGTAGAGCGTATCCATCTTCCACGGATGGACCCCGGTTCAATTAGGAAACTGCCACGGAATGTGAATGAGTCACTGGGAAAGTACAGTCAACTTAATCGAAGAAAAAAAGAGAGGAACTCGAACAGTGCGAAACAATGCGGAACCTCGTCGAAGGATCCAGATATTCTTGAAACTGAGACAGAAGTAGGCAAAAGTTGGATCTATCATGCTGAAAAACTATTTCTTCTCCTTATTGTTATCGTGTCCCAACTCAGGATCTAGGCCTGTACGAGGGGCTCAGCAATCAGCTGTTGCGAGCTCCGCTCGCACTCACCGCCTGTCCTCCACCTCCTCCCCCACCTTTGAGCTCCATAAGAGCCATCATCGGAGTGCTAACGATTGGCAGCAGAGTTCCATATTCCACTCTTTTCATTTTCGGCTCTATTGTTCAGCCGCTATCCAGTGCTGAGCTTGTGTGCTTACACCAAGTGTTGTTCTGGCCCTGTCGGTGTTCAACAAATAAGCCCTTCCCCTAATGTTACTGTGAATTAGAATTTGTAGTATTCAGTAGAAATAGAACAAGCGTGTGGTTTTCGTTTTATATACAGGCATAAAATGCATTTTCTGAACACGAAGATGCTAAAATCACTGGATCTCCCCTCCGCCTTAACTTCTGCGCCCGAGGCTAGTTTTGGCAATGACCTTTGAAAGAACTTCCATAGACATGGACGTTTCTGTATGTAGTGTCGGAAAACAGCATAAAATGTCTATGAAAGAGAAATATGGAGATGACAAGGCAACCGACGAGAAACTTTGACAGTTTACACAGACGGAAATATGCTTGTCGAAGGAGGGCTTCTCCATCCTTCTTATGCAAAATAAAGTATAATCTCGCTCATAAGCCACCTAATACAAGTACGTTGCTAAGTGCTCTGTAGTAAACGGACTATACTGAGAGCCTTAATGGACTGCAAATGTTCACAAGTGTCTGTTAAACATGCACATTATCGTCTTTGCTATTTTTTATCAAGAATACTGATTGCCACTCCTGCTTATAACTGCCTTCTTTACAGATTCCCAACCTTCAGACGGGAAACGAGAAAAACGAGAACGAGAATGTACGGTACAACACAGTCCTGTTCCCTGCACAAGCTGAGGTGTGTAAGGGGGAGATGGGATTTGCGTGGCACTAGCCGTTCTCCTGCACTTGTGGTCATTTGCCTGCTCTCCGCGAAAAGGGCTGTATCTCTTATTTGAGGAGTATAGACAATGCAGAATTCCGCTTTTTTTCAAGTGATTTGAAAGAAGGCAGAGTTTTGGAAACCGAAAATCCAGCATGAACCTTAGCTGATACTCGATCAGAACGGTTTCTCCTGAGGCTGACTCTCCGGAATAAATGCATTTTTTGCAGCTCTATAGACAATTTTGGACCAGGTTTTGAGCTCTTATTCTTCCTCTTCGCCGACGTAGTGTTTCAAACGATCCATAAAAGGGAGGAGTTCGGCCGATGAATCTCGATGAGAAACAAAAAACGCGCTTGGAGTTTTAGTCTCTAGCTTCAGTCAACTTTCGGGCAAGGTCCCTCTGATGTCATCAACTATAGAAGACCTTCCTTACGACGTAAAGTCTGCAGCATACTCTTTGTAGCTAGAAGACCAGGCAGACACAGGGATAGTTTGTCCACTTGAAAGATGTAGAAGTATCGACGCGCCGCAGCACTGCTACCTTGACTCAACTGAGTCCTGCGCGAGTACTGCATTCCTCACCCCGCCTGCAACGCCTGTTTCAATGTACATACATGCCGCAACCGAGGAGTAATGCTCTCCACCCAACTTGCAGTGTAACTGGGACGGATCCCGCGTCGAAATGGCTTTTTGGAATGAAACCTGTACTTATAGACCTTTCTTTATGCTGAACTTAAATAAGCTTCCACAATTCGGCGAAGCCGATTCTTATGAACGCTGCTAATTAAGTTTTCCCCTCCGACAGATCTCTCTGTCAAGCATTGGATCGAAGTAACTATTAGGAATTAAGTTTTTTTTGTTTTCTTGGCGAGAAAAAACACTGGACAAAAAAAGTGGCTTCAATATCACCACTACATCCTACGCTCGTCCAAACCTGCCTAAAAACCGGTTTGCGGCATTCAGGATATGGTGAGCTTTTGAAAGGGGTTTGCTGCGAGATGTAGGGTTTCATGCATGGACGACACAGATGAGATTCATTTTTGCCGAGCGTTACTGGGAAATGCAAAAAAAGAAGCAAAGGATTTGCTCAGAATGAACGATTTCAACCATATTACTCGGCTGTGTTCTAGCTATAGCCTTGAGGATGTGCAATGCCTTGAGGATGGATTCCAAAAATTTTGCTCTCGAGAGAGAGCGGGGGGGAAATGGGGGTCCCAGAAGGCCAGAGAAACGAATAGACTCCCCCCCCCTCCTCTCCCAACAACGAGCAAGTACGACCTCCCCTCCCTTCACCACGACCGTGAAGCTAGAAAATTAACTATCAAGATAAATTCATCTTAGCTCGAGTATAACCTCCCCCCTTTCCGACGACCAAATACGACCCTCCTGTTGATTTCCCCAACAACGAGTGCCGAAACCAAAAAACTCACCAGGAATATTCTGCTGTAAACTATTCCAGAGGTAATTGATATCCCCTGAGTCACGGTCTGGCACCTACTTTTGGCGCCAAGGCACTTCGGAGTCAGCATGGCGTTATATGGCCCTTGCGCGCAAGTTAATAATAAATTCAATGCAGGAAAGCTTTTGCACCACAGCGGAATATTCAAAAATGAGTGTCGTATGTATCTGTGATCACGACATCGGATAACTGTTGTAATCCAAGTTTTAGGAAAGTTCCCCATTAGTAGTCATGGTGAGTAGGGCCCATTCGTGAAGCACTAGTGTATAGAGGGGGTCCTTACATGACACTTATCTGGTCTGCACACATTATCAAGCATGCATTAACACGGACACGCGGGAATTCAAGGACTGCAAAGTTTGCCCCGTGACGATCCGATCCGCACAAACTATCGCTCTGTATGAGAGCCCATTGCGCTACCCATAACCACCATCCGTCCGCTGCCGTGGTGAGATGCAAGGCGGTAGTGAAGAAAATTCTTGGTGTATGTATGTGTGTATGTGTGTAGTGTGTGTGTGTATGTGTGTAGTGGGTGTATGTGCGGGGGCCCCTCCATCATGCAACGAACTGTCAAACCGTTTTCAGAAGTTCACCGACCGACCTCAAGCTACAAGCGTTTTCGCGCTAACCAGGTGTCACATTAGTGCTTAGGAGAATGAGCAACAACTGATTAATACAAAATTCCTAGCCAATTTTGAGATTCTGACCTGACACCGAAAAGTGAGGAGAAGCCAGCAGGGGTGCAGTTCAATTATTTCACTATACTCGAGGCTACAATTGAATCCCCCTTGCATAGATTCCACAATGAACTTGCGCCATCTCTGGAACCTTCACACCTCTTATTGCTACAGTTCTGATAAATAGATGCAAACTCCTTCGGGAAACAAGCCAAGTACGGAAAACATTTGTGTTAAGACGCAGGCCATCCAGCATTTTTTAGGGACGCTCGCTATTTTATTTGGATTTCATGGTACGATCACACATAGTTTGGGTGTGCGTGACTATCAGCCCTCCAGCTGTCGAAGCGTAGCGGTTTCTCCCGTCCTAACATGCGCAGGAATGGAGATACAGGACCGTGAAACACGGTAGTTTACCGTGCTCCACCCAATGCCTTTTGCGGCGCAGAATTCCGTTTATGCTAGCAGCCGTCCGCAGCGCGTGTCGCGCACAGCGCTCTTGGCACTTTGCCTAGTCCTGTAACTGCGCTTCAGAATACAAGTAAAACGCAATTTCCTGATGCGGATAAATATTTGAGGTGCTGCAAAATAAGAGCCGAAGATGATGACGAGGGCAGAACTTGAGAGCAACTGTGCTGCTTCTGCAACATCCCTCGGAGGCCGCGCATCCCACGAAACATGAAAATAAAAACGGCCTTAAACGTCCCACGCGTTAGTTTAAAGTATTTCTATGGCTTTGGGGCCGTATTCGCGCTGGATCGCAGGAATTTACTGGGATTTTAAAAGATTTGGTTTTCCTGAATTCTTTCACTTTTGCTTTATTTACATCTGCAATCGTTGTTCTTCATTTCTAGACTTTGTCATCTTTATAACCTTCTATTAGGACTTTGCAGCATGAGCAGCACCCCAAATGTTATCAGGAAATTGCGTTATACTTGTGCTCTTTCACATATTTCTAGAACTCAACTGCTATCCGTCTTTTGAGTTCTGGTAAACTCCCACATCTTTCCGGTGTCGTGAAGTAACCTTGAGCTATTTCACAGATTCTTCGTCTGACTACGCCCACCTCGGAGCAGGCTCCACCCCCAATTTTCGTGCCCTACAATCTTCACCGGCGACCCTCTGCTGACCTTAATCCGCTTTTTTCCGGTGTCTGGAGTGCTCTGAAACTATTTTGCAGATTTTGTCTGACTCCGCCCACCTCGGAGCAGGCTCCGCCCACAATGTTTTTGCCCCACAATCCTCACCGGCGACCCTCTGCTGACCTTAAGTCCACTTTTTTTTCCGGTGTCTGGAGTATTCTGGAACCGAGCTACAAACATTTAAAATGAATCCCCTGCAAGCTCCGCCCACTGTGGGCGGGTCTCAACACACACTTTGAGCGTGCCCTATCGTGCCCTTCGCGAGATATTTACATTCTACACTGAGTTTTTTGCGACTTTCCAAACACTCTCGCGAACCGGGTTACTGAATTTTGCGAGAAGCACCGCCCATTTTGGATGTGTCTGCCACGGTTAGTGTGGCGACTGCTTACTAACCTTATTCCCTTTTTTCCATCTTTACTGCTGGTCGAACTGCTCCGGAAGCGAATTATGAACATTTTTCTGCGGAACCCCGAACTTTCAGCGAGTGCCCCGCCCACTGTGGGCGGGGCTTCCCATAGGTCAAGTGTGCTTTTTTTCTTGTCCCATGCCCTACCCATCCCCACCTTGACCCGACCTCTCCAAGTCGTTCTTCAGGTCGAACCGAATTTCCGGACAGACAAACAAACTTACAAACAAACAAACAAACAAACGAAGCGAATTATATATATGTGGTGATTCCCCAAAAAAAAAGCGCCCCCGCCATTACAAGACTTGGCAAAGTGCCAAGAGCGCTGCGCGCGGCTGATAATCACGCACACCCAAACTATGGGTGATCGTACCATTTGTCTTAACAAACACTTAGCTCACAGATCAGCTGAGGCAATTCCTGAGAGTTCTCATAGCAAGGTTTCTAAAAAACACTTCAAGACTCGAACTGTAGCACGACTACGGCCTATAAGGCCAAGCCACTGTCATTGCTCCCACCTTCAACGGCCTGGTGGCTTGAGGGAGATTAATAGGAGGGCACCTCTAAGCACTACTTTGCGAACAGGGAAAAGTTCCTGAAATCGGTGAGACAACTGTTTCACTTTGATGTGAGGCCTGTCCCTATTAAATAAGCGGCTACTGACCATTCAATAATGACATTATTTTGTGAGAGGCAGTGCAGAACTGTTTTATTCGCAATCAACATCATTGCAGGAGCTTGGAAAAGACCGTTGACCTTCCCTTTCCAAAGCTCTGTTAGTAAGTGTGGTGCAATTTCGAGAGGTCTGTCCAAAAAAAAAGGTCTTGGATTAATCCCATATTGAATAATGGCACAGGTTTTAGCCCTTTTCTCACGAAACTCTGCATCTTGGTGATCACTGCCCTTTGCGGCCAATTGTCCTGAAATTGGTCCAGTTGAAATAAACGACGTTTATCGCACGTTCTTGTTCTTAATTGAAAAACTAGGCTAGGGTGATCAAATATATAGGCGTGGAGAAGTTCTCACAGATTTTTCGGGATCGATATTAATTGTTGTGCATAAGTGATACCGTTATTCTGCGAGATAATGGTGACTGTCTGGCCATATGTATTGCAACCAGCTCTGACTTACTTCGTTGTGGAAGAATGCTGCTCCCAGAAAATGGGTAAAAAGGGTAATGGGTCAGGTAGATGGGCCAGTAGCTAAAAAGATGAGCAGTGTTCGAAAGCTTGTATCCTGTACAGACGCATCATGTCCTATCATGCTGGTAAGATTGATTTCGCCAGTTTTGTAAAAACACCGACAACTGTACTCTCGCAGCAAGGTTGCATGAATTGGCGCAAATTGGGTTGTGCTCCCCAGTGCCAATGTGTTTTGCCTGCTTGCCCAAATGTCAGAAAGTTCGTGCGGTCTAATAAACTGGGAAAAGCTCAATACTTGTGTTATGTTGGCGTGAGATGTTTACGTCTGCAGTGGATTGAGTCACGCATCTCATGCCTCGCGAAAGGACGTCAAAATCATGTGAAAGAGTGAAGAAATAGGGAGGTTTTGGCACTAGTATGTAGGTTCCAGCATTGAAATTTTCGAGTTGATCTCGCTACCCGGAGCTACTGAGCTGTTGGCCGCACACGATAAAATTTACCACAGAGTTGCAACAGTAACAGTAAGCCTCTCTTTTTCCATAACCGCCCATACCAAGGGAATTAGAACATTTTGCCGTGTACACATACATCTAACTTTAGACTGTTATGAGCTGTTCATTGGCCGAGAAGCTTTCCTGAGCTCTACCCCCCCCCCTCCGCTGGCATGGCGGGACCTCGCATGACGTCAGAGCGGTGAATAGGTCTTATTTAAGAAGCTCTGAGGTCGGATAGTCAGGGCGCTCTTCCTGGTTTTGATTACTCAGTTACCACAAGTGAAGAGCCATTCACTGGAATTCTTCCGGGGCAACTTGATGGGAACCTGTGCAATGTAGTGGGCTGATGACCCTGTTTGTTGCAGTTGAAGAGATTCTCTCCGACCAAAATCCACGGCAAATTTTCTCTACTAGTCCAACAACAAAAATGTTGCATCTGTTGGGAGTTAGAAATATTCCGGTCTTTTCATGTAGGTCTTCTCTCTCATGTAAGAGTGGAGTTGCGTCTACAGAGAGGTAAAAACTCGCTTTGCAAAGTAACCTCCTGCGTTATTTGACGCTAAGCAAGTTATACGACAGCTTGAGCGTGTTTTGGGTGGATCTTCCCCACCATCACGAATCTCCCTCACTGTCTGACGAAAGGTCGCTTGCGGGTGATGTTTTGCACTTTCCAAAGAGGAGAGCACAATGGAAGTACCCAATTTCTTGAACGCTCCATTCTCACAACACGCGACGCTGTCACAGAGATAGCCCAAGTAGCTCAACATTAATCGAAGGAGGTGTGTAGACACCTCCTTGTTGGCAGTCGCACCAACCGGACAGTTCTTTGCTACCTGGTGCTTGATCTTGCACAAATGGCCAGGGCGCGCATTGTGTTGGGGCGCAGAAACGAGCTTAGCCTCGCCGCTTTCTGGTCTTTCTGGCTTTCAGGTAAAGAAGTGAAATAATTAAATGGATTAGTTAGAACGTTCTGCTAATTGCGCACAAACGACTCACCTCCTTCTTCGCATGACATGTGTAGTGTATTACGAGCTCCGGATCCATTGTCGGAGCCGCTCCTGGTTTGAAGCCAAATACATAAAACCTCCCACTTTTGAGGGACGTGCTCTTTGCCAGTGTTGTTTTTTCACCTTTTTCGTCTGCAATAAAAGCAAACCGTTGACAATGAAGCATAGTAGATGAGTCCGCCACTAGACAAGTCCGCGCGGTCGCTGCACGCACGAGCACTAAATGCGATTTGTCGATTTGTCGACTAATCGTTATTTTAAGGAAACTTGACTTGGAAAGGACATCTCAAAAATGTGGCTATAAAGAAGAAAGTTAGATGATCGAAGGGCCGATTTGGATGATCGGAGAGCTGATAAGGGATCGGGCAACGGAAGTTTGGAACAACAGTAAGTGGAGACTCTTCATGAAGGAAGTGCTTGCATGACGAAATTCAAGGAAAAGCAAACGAATAAAAGTGAGGTCTGCCATAAGGTTGCCTCCGTACTTTGTCATACTTTGGGCGAGAAGGGTAGCAAAATAGAGATCTTCCACAGAACTATGAATCTCTCTCTCTTGCTCGACCAAAATTTCTTTTCCCAACATCAAGTGGGGACTTCTCTTAGAGTTCCTTTAAGGAGAGCTCCTAACAGAGTGACACCTCTTCTTGTCGCTCTCAACTCTGACTTCTGCTATTGCAATCTCTCCATCATTTCTTGTTCATCACTTTTTATCGCTTTCAGGATCATTAATCTTCGCAGAAGTGTTTCATAAACCACACTGTCCTAGAAATCGCAAGACTGCTCCGCAATCCCACCTGCCTCATTTAGCGTTTGCGTGCAAAGCAAAAAAAGCAAGTGATTGTCGCGCGATTATTCTAACGGCGGACTAAGCATATACTCGAAATCCCTGAGATCGGGTAGGCGTGGTTGCGTATTTGATTTTAAAATGGCGGCGGCCCAGGTTTTCGTGAGATAGTGTCCCTTCGGAGCAGTCGTAATCATGTCTGCACATAACAGAGAACAAGGTAGCAGTTGTTCCAAATTAAAGGTATAAGTTTCGCGACCGCCAATGTGCAGGGAAAGCGGAAACTCAAATAGGCACAAAAAAGTGCTAAGTATCTGATTAGCGGAGAAAAGCAGCAGAAAAAGCAGTCCGAAATGTTATAGAGAAAGATAACATAGTGGCTACTAGCTAGTAGCTAGCAGCCGGTGAGGGTCGGCATGGGCCTAAGGGGTGTCCATGGGCCTAATTAGTCAGCGCTTCTAGCGGAGTTTTGTCCACGAGGAACGCAGTCCTGTGCTAAATGCTCGAAAGCCAGCGCCCTACTCCGTCTAGGATAACGAGTGTAAGTTGCAAGGGCTATCGAGCATTCTTTTGTTATTGAAGCTCAATCAAACGCTTGTTTATCATCCTGAATTCTCCCTTCGCGATGTCGGCGATGCCTATGATCACGCCATGCAACATCACGAACATATGAAAGGGTAAAACGATGGCTTCACATACGGGTTGGGTAAGGACAGCAGTAATTAATGTTGATCTTCAAAGTCAACCCGTTGCCGTAAAATCTGTTCTGAAATGGTGCGGAACCATGGGAACCTTATTGCATCACGAAAACTTGGAAAGTAAAGCTCCCGCCGCTGATGAATCACTCTTTAGGATGCCGAACACAGATCCAATTTCCATATCGTATCGTAGTGGTTTTTGAGCGCGACATGTCCTATGCAGTGACTGGCGCGGGGGGAAGGTTAGACCGATGAGGTCATGACTTCATCCTCAAACATGAGAGTGGTACCAAACACGTAGCGTCAGAGGGATTAGTAGCTCGGTTGTCTGAGACGGATGCCGCTCCAGTCCTGTTCCCCACCCCTCCCCCCACCTCAGGTCGCGTGGGCATCCTCATTGAGGTCACTTGCCACTGCACTACGTTGGCACCATCAAACTTTCAGTATTGTTACTTCACTACATTGTGCTCGCCAATACTACTTCTGTCAGTGGTTGATTCAAAATAGAAGAATTGAGGTGAAACGGCTGAAGGTGACAGTTCATTGCTTTTCCCAATTTCTTTTCCACTATTGTGACTCACAGGGTGGGAGGATTTCTCCCGCCTGCGCTCTTCATAAGCTGAGTTAGCAGTAACCTTTCCTACCCGAAGACAAATAAAAACGGTCTTCTCCTCAGAATGAGATATCTCCGGCTATGAAGCGCCGATGCCACAAAACGCTGCGGTATATACGTCATTCCTAAACATAGCGCCTCTCAGTTCCCTCAACTCTAGCAGACTGGTCTTGCAGAAGCTCATAATATACGGAAAATTCGGATGGCCCATGAACACACTTTGTACATGCTCGTTGTACTGTTGACCTTCTGGACACCTTCTTTTGAGCCGATGTTCTCTCGTTTTCAAGGGGAAATACGCTCGGGGGCCAAGTTCTGAGCAGAATTGCCCTGGAAGGAATATTTTGCCTGGTATTTGCCCTGAATTTAGGAAAGTGGTGCTGCGAAGGG
>MU931958.1:0-10734 GCA_036418165.1 Cooperia oncophora | reverse complement strand
CGGGTGGCTCCTCATCTGCATTCGTACAAAGGCGAAGCTTGTGACTTTTGGGCTCAGTGTACAAACTCACCCATGTTTCATCTATGGCCAGCATCCGTTTCAACGCGGGTGACGTCGTAGACGGAGAAGATTGCTGCTGCAGGCATCGATTCGGTAATAAACTGTTCTTCTGTAAGAAAGTGAGGCACCCAGACGCACATCTTCTTGACCATTCCCAACTCTTCGGATGTAATTCGGCCAACAGTTGTCGCAGGAATGTCGGTCTCGCGGGCGAGCTCAGTAATGGTCCATTATCTACGTTGCGACATTCAAAGCTTATTTCATCAACCTTTGTGTGCAGGGTAATCATTGCGGCCGCCTCCTCGACCATCAGTTGTATCCGTTCTTCCTTCTTTGAACTTCTGCACCCAACGTCTCACGTCCCGAATAGAGAACGCCTTGCCGCATAACTGTTGATCCAGTTCGCGATGAATTTGAGCTGCGGACTTTCCGTTGTATAACGCCCATTTGGTAATTCCGCGCTGATCTTGATCACTCAGGTTTCTTTCCAATTTCTCGATAATCTTCTGTGGGCGCCCTGTCGGACCCCTTCACATCAATGATGATCTCCTTGTAGAATGGTGAGATCTTGGTCGTGAAGTTGCTGTAGAGCTCACGAAGAATCCTGATGTACTGAGTAGGAATACCCTGGTTGCCCAGGGCTTCGATAACCGCTAGTACCCTCAGCTACCGACCATGTTTGTCGGTAGCTAAGGGTACTAGCTTTCAATCAATACAGAGACTCTTGACCGTGGTCCCTCTGTTCCCGCCTATACTTGATTTGTCCCGGCATTTTCAAACGGGATGACCTAATAGTTCCCATTACAGCATGCCGACCAGAAATGACGACTTCTGTCAACTCCTTTTGATTTGCCTCCGTAAGTCATGGTATGAGGTGAATGGAGATTCACGCTGAATGGAAGGATAGTATGCGTGTGGTGCACCCAACAAGAGACTGATCAACACTAAACGTTTCACAGTTTTTTCCTAAGAAGGTATGAACACAGCTCAATGCTTCTAACGCCATTCGAATCGTCAATAAGTCGCAATGAAAGCGAAGTGCCGCAAAAAGAGCTAGTCGTCCTTGTCACTTTCCGAATTGATTACTGACAGACAACAGACCATTTTGACAAACTTCCCTCCATGTTCTCAGCAGGTACCGACATGAAAACTGACGATTTTAAAAGAAGCAAATGAGACGTGTTTCATCGCAGCACGCTTGATGATTTCACATGGTCACTCCGGTGCGCTGGAATAAGCTGCAGTACCTTTAGGAGAACTGACCTACCTATACAACTTTCTCGCGATGCAATTTTCTTCCTTTCACTAGGATTCTCCTTTTTCACGTGAACTCCTTCATGGTACGTGGTACCGTGGGATGATGCCCCACCCGTGGGTTAGGTGACTACTCGAACTTTTTTGCACGATCCTGTCATAGCCATATCCGAACGCAGGACCCATCATCGCGCTGTGAATGCCATGTCAAACTGTCCTCACCGCAGAGGTTAAAACGAAAGCTCAGCAGGCAAAAGGTAGCAAAAACAAAAAAGAAGAAAAGAACTTCAAAAGAACAACTATAGGATTAGAAGAGCATCCCCTCTGAATGTTCTTTGAATGATGAAAAGATCATCAGCTGATAAGTGCAGTAGTTCAATCCGTTCCCAGCAAGTAGCTAATTATTAGGTTGGCGGAAAAGTTCTGTCACACTTTTCGAACTCAAATACTTGCCCATTACCTGAAGAGGGGTAACCGGTAATGTGAGCACTTATACATCAAGGAGTGGTCTTTCTATTAGTACCACTCGCTTGACTCCTGCTTCTTCTTCTGCAATATGGACAAGGATTTTATCCGCTACCATCGGCACCGACCCCTCCTTCCTCAAACTCTTTCTTCCACCACCCTGACGCCAGCATGATAGCTGCAGATGCCAAAATAATGGAGCTGAATAAGGACGATGCCCTCAATTATCGGACAACCTTCCACGACGCTAATGCTTCAAAGCGGGAGCCTACAGTTTTGATGACGAAGTGAGGTTTGGGTTACCTGTGAACTCAGATTGAGGGAGCTGCGGGTCGTGAAAGTGCTGGATGAAGAAGCTGCTTCCTCGGTCAATGCGTACGCAAAGCAGCTACGAGATCTAAAGCGTACCGTCGATCAGAGGGAAAAATTTGTCCGCACAGCCCGCCCTCATCATGATAGTGCAGCGCACTCCGTCCAAAAAAGTTCGAGCCGTACCTCATGCAATAGAGCTGGATGGCTCTCCCCTTGCACTGGTGTAGCACAGACATTGCTCCTTCTAACTGCTAGTTGCCTCCCGTACTCAATCGTTATGTGGACGAGAAAACCTCCATAACCCGAGTTCAAGTCAAGAGATGGTGTCCAACTTTGCGTCGCGCCTCCCTGCATTGTGAAGCGATGGCATCCATGAGGTGCTCAAAACTGGCAAGAACCCCGCAGTAATCTTGCTGTACACCGGCTAACCGGCTCATCACGTTGAACGTGTGAGTGCTGTAAGGCTATGGCACAAATAGCCATTGAGCTGAGTGGTCAAAAGTGGCCTCGGTAGCGTAATAGGGAACGCAACTGCCCGGTAAGCAGAAGATGCGGGTTCGAATCCCGTCCGTGGTCCGACTTTTGCCCATAACTCAGCATTCTTGTGATAGCTTTCGGATCGCGTACTGCGGCGTTAAACAGCAGTTATCAAACAATAACAGCTTGAAACATTGCTGTACAATTTTGATCTTACACGCCTCTCTATAAAAAGAAAGCCTAATTTGAAAAATGTGACAGAACTTTCCCGCCAACCTAATACGTAGTTAGAACGGGCTTCAAAATATCTCCTTGATTGGAGCGGTTCATCGAAAGTCGGCGCATACGTACTCTCTGGAGTAGTTTGATCTGGGTGGTCGACCTTATAGAGGCCCCGTAAGCATGTGGTCCCTGAGTTACCCTGTTCAAAAGGATTAATACAAACGCGTGGTGACAGATGGACCTCCTTGGTGGACTTTATAGAAGGTCAGTTTTTAGAGCTTTCGCGACGAGTCTTACCAGTGCTTTGTGACCCTTTTGAGTTCACTTTGAAGTTGAACGAAAAATTTTCTGAATGTCTTTCGATATTCCAGGCTCTGAAGAAGGGTAAAAAGCCGAAACGTCAGCAGAGTAAAAGGTCCTAACTATCTTGGTACGATACTGAGCAAGCTCACAAACTTATATTACCTTGACAACGGAAAAATCCAAGGTAACGGATGGTATGTATGGATGGATCTTCTTCATTTGTTTTTCTACATCGCGATTGAATGAAACGATCGCCAGCCTCCTGTAAAAGAAAGGTCCAGTGTAATCATTTGTTCGCTGAATGAATGAAGGGGCGTGTAAGGCAGTATGAGAGTGCCACGGTGCCGCACACGTTCCTTGCTTGTTGTTGAAGCGTGTATGCAACAAAAATTGGTGGGAGTGATACTATGGATATGATGGTCACCTCATTTGCTCGCTTCAACAACTGGTGGAAGTGGATTTGGCTTCGCCAAACTCATTCCGCTTGACACGCCCTTTCGTCCACAGCGAACTAGACTATAGCTAGTGAAAGATAACAACTTGAAAAAGGTAACTTTTAGTGCATGAGCACGAAGCACTTTTAGAAAGCTTGGAAAAGCCATAAGTCATCAATATGCGAACTATGAAGTGGTGGCATATTAATCAGTAGGGCTGTCCTCATCTGAATCCAAGATCCAAAGGCTACTTCACACTGCAAGTCGCACTTACTTATGGACGAGCACTCCTTATCCTTGAGAAGGAGTGGGCGTGGCATTTCGGGATGGCATAGAATGTGTTGACGGTGGAATATTCAAATTGTCATCTTGTAATGACAATGAGTTGGACAAAGACATGACCAGGAGTGTCTCAAAATAAAAATACCTCACCAGAAGCACAGTCACCGTCACACCTAGTTGAAGTACATCCGCCGCCGCATCTCAGGGACTCCGTGTGTACACTCTCAAGTATTCAAAGACTCACTAGTGAAGAAAAAAAGCAAAAAAAGTCAGTTCACGGTACGATTCAATACAAAAAACGACAGGCGGAAAGACACTAGACAGAGTCCTCAGTATTCGATATTCTCTCAAGATTCTGACAGAAATTTATGCTGGTGGAAAGATTTGGCAGGAGGTTTGTGCCCGACGGTAGTCTGAACACAAACACTGCCCCACCTTGTCTTGAAACCACGGCCGCCCGCGCCATACGCACCGGTACCAACATACCTCGAAACATCAGGCTCGGTGGAACTGTTGTATTCGAAACCCCCTTTCCTCCTTGCCCATTTTGTTCAAACTTATCCGGTTCCAGAGCAGGGTGAAGCAACAAGACGCGGAAAATCGCCCCGCTGGTACGACTCGCTCCCAGGAAAAAGTGTACCCCCCCCCCATAAGAGGTCGTAGATGTATCTGCCCAGTATCTGCAAGTGTGCCGCTATGAGAACAGGCCGTTGCATAATCCACTGCACTTCTACTAAGCTTCAATACTCCTTAACATTCAAACATCTTGCAAAACAATCTTCGCGCAACGTAATCAAGTAGCCTGGGCCGAGAGATCTGACAAATATCGTAACATCTCATAGCTTACACGGCGACTTTGCAGTAAGAAAAGAAGGAAGTTCCTGAGCGAGTTGCACCCTCATGACACATCTTAGTCACCATAACCCAGGGGAAAGTAACACAGTCCAAAACGGCAACCACCTCCAAGAACCTCTTCTAATATCACAACAGTACATGGCTCTAATATAGCGAAAATTCGCCCGTACGATTTACCTCGAAAGTCGCCTCAGACAGTAAAGCCCCCCAAACTAAGCCAACCTCCATACAGAAACTCGAATACCTAATACCCATACACTTAACCACGCCTCATTACGCCTGAAAAGCAGAGGTGAACTCAAAAGCACACACACGACTTTTCATGGAAGGGTTACCACCGCTTCGGTCAGAACAAAGGCAGGCGACGGCAAAATATTGGAATCATGGAAACGACTAAGTTCAAACAACCGACAATGACTAATGGGTCCCTTGTCGTTTAAAAAAATCACTTGGTAGTGGTTCATTTACAAAGAAGAGTTGTAAGAACTTCAACCCGACAGAGAAAATAACCAAAACCCCGGCCCCACTGTGGCGCACAAAGAAGCGAGGTCCATGAGGCCTTTGCTCCGTTTATTAAGTGTTCGCATAATTCGTAACAGACTTTTTATGTAAATATCTCAAAAACGACAGGCTGGAGACTAGAGTACACCATCACCATTCCACAATACTCGAACCAGCAGCTCAGGCAGGTTGCGACCATTCTTCCAGAACGACGGAGGCGGGAATGAAGAAGGCGTCCGAGCGCACTTCGACGTGATCATTTGTTCGAACTTTTTTTCCGTCCAGCAACTACGCTGCAAGGCTGAACGCCAGTATCAGAAGACAAGGTTCAGGGCGTAGGCGGGGTGACGACATCAGCATCCGTATTCTCGACTCGGCCTGGGTCGCAACTTTGCATGTGAGGTGGCGGTCATGAAAGATTTCCGCATTCCTTCCACGAGTACGGTCGACGTGATCTTTCAATTTCCGCAGCTGGGTCACGTATGTGGAAGCGTCAATCGTCTGTCCCTTCTCCAGCAGCTCCCAGTACACCCATGCCTCTTGGACCACCAACAGACAGGAAACCTTTTGGGGTGAAGGTCCCTTTGGTGGCTCGCGTTCCCTTTGTCGACCTCAACGAGCGTCCTCACAGGGTAGTAAGACCCACCTCTCATCTCCTGACACCACGGATTGAAAAAGGAAGTCCTTTTGGAAAGTGAGAAGAGAAGTGCAGGTGGTCACCCTCCTCGAGAGCGGACAGTTCATGTGGGACCCATCGACCAAGCTTTGCTACCTTGCCGAGCTTTTCTAGTCCACGTGCAACCGTCGAATGATCATAGCTAAGCATGGTCGCCATTTCTCTGGTGGTGAGGTACGGGTCCTCCTCCACGGTGGAACGTAGTACTTCCAAATCCAACTCCATCGGCCGACCCGACCTCGGAGCATCTTCGAGAGAAAAGTCTCCTTTCTTGAATTCGGCTCTGCTCACTCCGTATCTGCTTACCTCATCTCATTTCCCTACCCTTTGCTCTGTACAGTATGTATGTCCCACTTTGTACACTTTGCCCATCCCAACCCTGAACCGACCACTTCATGTTGCTCACCAGGTAAAAGCGAATTTTCGAACAGACAAGCAAACAAACGAACGAGGCAGCAATTCTTTGATCAGGTTCAATCCTCCTTATGGCTGGAACAGCTGCGTCAGTATGACCCGACTCCCCTGGAGACAGGTCTACGTACGACCGTCCTCATAACCTAAGCACTATTGCCTAGAGGTTTCCACGACTTTGCCCACTAGGGGCATACACCCTCAAGCAACTGTGAGGAACTAAAAGTTCTGCCCTGCCGGCAACTAGAGGGGGGTATACATAGCCTCCTAGTGGGCTTCGCACAAGGATGATGTATTATTTCCTGTTTTAAGGTGACCAGGCCCTATATTCTTATCGGAGTGCGTGCTAGTAAAGACTGTGTTCTAGCGAACATCACACATCTCTACAGCCAGCCTCCTAGGCTTTCACACGCAGAACCATCTAGCTCTGTATTCTGAATTGATGGTGAGTGATCAGAACAACATATCTATTCACACAGCGTACCATAGTGATAATTTCACCTGAGTTATACTTTGAAAACGTGATGCTCCGAAAACAATATTTAAAGAAAGAATGCGTTATTAAAATGCAAATATTAAAATGCAAA
The DNA here is from genome assembly GCA_036418165.1 of Cooperia oncophora. Lineage (NCBI taxonomy): Eukaryota > Metazoa > Nematoda > Chromadorea > Rhabditida > Trichostrongylidae > Cooperia > Cooperia oncophora. Next base: position 3,895 of record MU931958.1, on the reverse strand, counting down.
TTCGAATCTTAAACAGCAGCTATCATTATAAAACAACTTTAGGGCGATCGTTCTTCAGAAAAAATCAGGAAGCTATTCTCTGGTTTCCGCAGTTGAAGTTTGGTTGACGATTACAATATTTTGTATTCAAAACATTTTCATTGAAGTGTTTATCAAAAACATTTTATCAATAGAGTTTCTGTAATATACAGGGGGGCAAAAAAAAGTCATTCCGGCCGAGTCACATATGAGCAGCCCAGACAGAGGAAGTGGATATGAGTACCAGGGCGGAAGATACCCAAGATCTTCCTCTATAAGCAGGAGCCGGCTGCCGCCATTCACCTTCATGTACACCAAAATATGAAGTCATCTCCAGTCGCGGCCTGGAGAACGCCTTTGGAATTCACGTGGCCTCCAAACAGCTGCAAAACTTTTAGTATGGAGTCACCCATAAACGGCTACCTGGAGACCGGTGCTCTTGATCTGAAAGACCTCCAACATCGAGCAGCTCCGACAACGTCGCTACGGTCCAGGATATCATCTTCACCGCAGTCGCCAAGGCGCGGGTTGATGGTATGGACCGGACGTACCTGGAATGGAAAGACCGATATTTTCTGGACCCCGGACTGAAGGTGAGCGCTGGCGGTTACATCGAGCAACTCGAGAAGAATATCCTCCCCACATGTCGTCGCCCGTACCTTCTTGGAAACTTTGTACTGCTATCAGGAAATTGAAGGAAAAACTCTCGCCTACTTGGAATGGGGGCTGAGTACCTAAAGAAGATGGAATATCCAAGTAGGTCACCTGACCTGAATCCCCTCAATTACCCGGTTCGGGCGGAGTTCAATAGGGTGGTCTACAGTGGCGGAGAAATCAACGATCTCGCTGAACTCAGGCACCGAACCATGGTTGCGTGGCAGAATCTCTCGATGGCGGTGGTTCAGAAGGCTGTGGCGGATTATCATGATAGTATTCGATATGATCTTTTGGTAGTAGTGGCGATCAGGATCCAATAAAGTGCAACTTATAGCCTCTCTAAAGTCGAGGGAGAAAAGTGTCTTTGTTTATTGGCCCCCTGTAGTTACGTGGAATTATCAACCAACGTCGTCGCATTCATTCGAAGCGGTGTCAAAGGGCGGAGTGAGACCAGTGCGATCAGTTAGGCGTCGATTCAGAAAGGAAACAAACAGTGATGAAAACGTACGGGTACACCAATTCATCCTCTTGAAACCGCCTTAGATGGTTGCGGCGGTATCAACTCTGTGCTATGACCCTGATACCCGTCAACTGCTCATTCTATGGCACTTAGGTTTATAAAGACATGTCAAAATTATCGAAAAAGAATTAATATTACACACTATACTTCCAATAAATAAAAAATAAAACCATCATCAATTTTGAAACCATTCAACTATCAAAATTACTCACGGTAACGCACCAGGCATGTATTCCAGATTACATATGTGGTTCAATGTCAGGTCCAAGTAACCTTCGTCCAGCTAAAAATATGAATCTCAGATGCCATCAAAGATCGCTCATTCCTTGGAATGCTAACTTTTTACGAGTAATCTCGAATTCATTCCTACTTTTGCAAGCTCCCTTTACGGATTTCTATCATAGCTCGACACACTAATGCTTTTCCTTTGCCTGCTAACTTCGTTCCTGGCACCCTGTAGCTCTCAAATTGTACCACCTTTCGATTCAAGAGGGGATGCATTTGATATCATCGCAGTCAGTCGAGAAGGTGTGAGGAGGGTGGGGGAAGGTGAATGAGCCCACCCTCGGCGTTTTCACCGAAGCCATTTTATTTCTCATTCGATCTAACCGATCACTACTGGTATAAAAGGGAACCCAAAGCGGGCTCGTTCTGCCCCTCGTGACAACGCCCCGACTGACTGCGACGATAATTATAGGGTGTATACTGTCTGTTAATGACGCAAGAACGCCAGCTGCAAGTGCAGCAGAGAGAATAGCAATCTCGTCGACCTGTCTTCTCTAATGCCCTTCGTCGTGAGGTTACCACTTTGACTTCTAACTCGCCGTGGGCTCGGACTGTGCTGTAGACCTTCTGCAATTGTAAACTGTCGCGAGTTAAGATAGCCATCTGGGACCAGGCCCAAGATAACGATGTCTTGTTAAAGCTTGCTGAACTGCCTTTGCCGCGAGTATGCTTCGCGTCTGAAGCCTATCTTATATTCAGGGAACAGTGGAGTCTCAATAATCCACGTTACCATACATATCATGAACGCCATTCCGGGTGAGCGTCCACGACAGACCTTGCTCAGTGTGACTGGCAGTACTCTCCGTCTAATGTAAGAAGCACATATGCGGACACCAGCATACGTACTTTTTTCACGCTATTTTTCGAATAATGTCAAAACGTGAACTGAGTCGCCACGCTAACAACTCCAGAGGGTATTCCAAGGACTCCTTGAACAAAACTAGAATCACAGTAATGACATTCCCGAGATTCGAAGACTTGAGCTGCCGATGACGCTGGAAACAACTCAAAACACGGTTATTCTATGTACTCACAGGAGGGTAAACTCAGTTTTGCACAAGGAGACCTTCAACACATTGCAAACCTTGTACACCACTACGAGGCGGCCCATGCGAAAATGCATCGATTTATTTGGTTCCTTTCGTAGAGCTTCATTTTGGCCTGCCATCGATTTTGGATGCCATTACAATGAACATTTTCCCCCCCCCCGCCCCCGCCATGTTTGTAATTGATAGCAATGAATATGATCGATACGTTCTTGATGTTCTGAAAAGGAAAACGTCAAAGTTGTGGAGATACGCGCAGTATGGCGGATTTAATTATAAGTTCTGTACAGTACCCCCGAAAGATTGCGCGTGGGATTAATTGTGTTGTCCGTGGGTGCACACAACGGGGCCCGGCTCTGAGTGGACCATTTATTTTGGGCGTGGAGTGCTGTACAGGGCACAGCATTCGATGGGGATTTTGGTCGAGCCTGTACGACCCCCTCCCTTTTTTTGTCGTTTGGTTTTCTTTGCTGGTACGACCACAGCAAAGGAACACAAAACAAAAAGTATGCGTACAAGGGGCGAGACATGATTGCTGAGATCACGTATGTATATGAAAGAGCCAACGAACAGAGGAGTTAAAAGTACGCGACGAGCAGGAACTCGAAGCCACCACCGCCACAGATAGAATGTCACATGTCGATTGTCGGCCAAGAGATATGGGTGGTCAAATGCAAAGTAATGAGCTGATAAAGCGACTGAAACAACCAGTAAAGCTGAAAGCGGGTGCACAACTTTGGAGAGCAAGCTACGAAGTCGAGGAATAGCGTGAGGCCAAGCATGTACAGCTGAGAACAAGCTTAGGTAGAGAAACTGCGCGAGATGCAAACGTGGTTGGTGCGCCGAGGCATCACCCAAAACAATTCCTCCATTTATATACACGAAAAGAACAAAAGAAAAAGCGAGAAAAATGAATGAGGAAAGCCTCACAAAAGATGAAATAACTCCAGAAATAGGACGAGACATGTTAACATCACGAACGAGCCGGTACAGCTGCACAGAATCCCGCCCAAACAATATTCGTCTGACGAGTAAGCACACCTACTGCGAATGCGAGCGACGACAGTAACGGCGAGTCCAATGTAAAACCCCAAATGACAGACAATTTTTGAGTTTTCGGAGCGGTAGTGGTGGAATACCGCCAAATATTCCAATTCAGTAAGGCAACGCTAAGTTCTATTTACAATAAAATCGAAGTCATACAGCAGCCTCACTAGACTTTACTGCTTATAACTGTTTACATGAAAAGAAGCTCATATGAGGGACTAATTTATGAACTAGATCGTCCAACTTCAGCTTAACACAAGGACTGAGGGAAATGGTCTTCTCCAAAAATAAGTGATCAGAACAGATTCAACGTACCGGAAAC
>MU931957.1:0-12286 GCA_036418165.1 Cooperia oncophora | reverse complement strand
AAAAGAAGCACAATAAAAATCTCTTTCTAATAGACAAAACTGTCTCCAAAAATCTTCTATAGTAGGAGAGAAAAAATGGACAAGTTCAAAAAATTCAACGCGCATTCCTTTCCGGACAACCTAATATATTGTATTTTACCAGTATGACAACCACTACGACACATAATAAGAGATCTTTTATACGCACTGTCTGTCTGTCTCGGCTTTAGCTAACTTGATTTCGTTTCTGTCTTTTTGAGTAGTATTTACAAATATACCGGATTTGCCTTCACTCGTTCTTCCTTTCTTCTGCGACATCAATATTTGCCAATTGTTTAAGACGTTGATTCTCGAGAAATAAGGCTTTTATCCATGTAAATTGCCAGCTGCCAGTTTTGCCCTTAACGTTGCTATGACAATTCGTAAGAAACCTTTCATCTATAAGTCATCAAACTATTTTTCTCGTAGTATGTCTTCCTTATTCATCGCTATCTACCTTTCGTCGTCGTGATGAAAACGATCTTCGAGATTCATGTGTGTTTCCTACCAGGTTGTGCTGCCGAACTATTCAAGCCTTCATAGCCATGAGATGGTAGACCAAGAGATCGCGAGTCTTCACTCCGTTTTTGTCATCATCTACCTACAAGTTAGTCGCATTTCGTTTATTCACAAGGCTACATGTTAATTTTTCACAATTAGGTGATCTTTTTTTGAAAACGTGGAGACACATGGATTAGGGCAGAAATTAGATATACAGGGGGGGGGGCAAAAAAGACACTTCGACCGAGTCACATATCAGCAAAGTTTTCGCAGCCCAGACAGAAGACGTGGATACGAGGCGGAAGATACCCAAGATGTTCCTCGATAAGCAGGAGCAGGCTCTCGTCCATCACCTTCATGTACACCAAAATATGAAGCCATCTCCAATTGCAGCCGGACTGAGAAGGCCTAAACAGACGGTCCCAAGGTAGCTGTCCAGTGACTCCATACAAGAAGTTTCTGGAATGGTGAGACCGATATTTTCTTCGTGGACCCCGGACTGAAGGTGAACGCTGACGGTTACATCGACCAACTCGAGGAGAATATCCTCCCTTCATGTCGTCGCCCGTACCATCTTGGAAACTTTGTACTGCTACAGGATTGGGTGCCACCACATGGAATCGAAGGCGTTGGAAAAACTTTCGCCTACTTGGAATGGAAGGGCGTTGAGTACCTGAAGAAGACGGAATATCTAAGTGTGTCACCTGACCTAAACCCCTCGATTACCGGGTCCGAGCGGAGCTCAACAGGGTGGTCTACAGTGGCGGAGAAATCAACGACCTCGCTGAACTCAGGCACCGAATCACGGTCGCGTGGCAGAATCTCTCGATGGCGTTCGTCCAGAAGGCTGTGGCGGAGTATCGTGATAGTGTACAATGTGTTGTTGAATATGATGGTGGAAATGTCCAATCAGAACTCAATAAATTTATTATCGCCTTGAAAGTCGAGGAAGAAAAGTGCTTCCCCTGTAGAGGCGTGGGCTTCTTAACTATTTGTTAGGTGGCACATTTAGCTAGGTATTCATCAATCTTAGCAAACGGTGTTGGAAGAAAATGACGAAAAACTGAAACAGAGGCCGTGCGATCAGAACCTACTTTGAATTGCCAAATCGGCTGTCATACAGAGAAGGTGCGCTGCTCAAATTATCCCTGAGCTTTAATAATGGAGCAGAAGGGTGTTCTCGAAACGGAATATAGAAGATGGATGCGGAAGCTCTGGAACGGAGAGACGGGCACATGTGATGGTTAAGGAGGGTCCCTCGATCCTCATCAAGCACACGAAAGACGGCTGGATAAAATCAAATACCAAGTTTTGGTCACAGAGGCTGGGCCGCTGACGAACATGTCCTCGAGACCGACATTCCTACTACCGGCCCTGTTGCGCGCGAGAAAATTTAGATGGTCAAGTAGGTGTGTTATGGAGTGTCTCATATTGAGTAGTGATTGGGTGCTCAGAAGCACCCAAAACCGATTCAATTCAACGCCTTCCCCAGACGTCATCCACGAGCTGCAGACCTGCTACATTCCTTGCTGAGCCTACTGAGCCGGTGACCTATTTACGGAGGGATAGGTTCTTGCTAGCAGGATAATATAACTATGTGCATTTCTCAAAAGTCCGATTTCCAAATGAACGTTGTGCACTTTGTTTTAATGGCCCAAGACAATCTTTCGTCGTCTGGATGGCCACTTCCCGGCACTCCTTTTGGCTTGCAACCCATTTGGATAGTCACTAAGTTGGAAAAGCAATGGGGCGAACACTCTTGTAGAACCATCTGTCACTTATTTCGAAGCGTATAATAGCTGGCCAACGGCACGTGCTACATGTATATACCCGAAATCCCTGAAATGAGCGAGGGGGAACTCATTTTGGGACTCTATGGAAATGATTGTTTTTATTTTCTATCACAGAAAGCAGTGTTGCATTGTTTGTTTACAGGAAATAGCCTGGATATCTGCTCCACTGCTGATCAGCGCCAATGTCTTCCTGCACGCATGCATCCGACGAATGGAGCTGGGTAAGACTCAGTTTGTTCTGAAGTGAGAGCGAGCAAGTTGAAATTAAAAATTGACGTCAGTCCATCTGGGCTCTTTTTTTTGAGGAAGGCTGTGCTAGCTTTGTAATAGCCATGGCGAAGGGATGAAGCAATGTTGTCAAATTGAGCATTTCAGAAATCTTGCTGGTCTCTGGAGGAGTCTTCAGCTTTTTTTTATTGTCTGGTATCTCACTTAGTGTTTCTCTGTATCTTGCTCATTCTCGTGCCCTTGGAAAAAAACAGGCGAAATATCTCAGCCCATATATCTTCAACAAACTTTTTCGGATCTTCGTTCTTGGAACATGTGAGTGTTTTACACCATCTCGAATAACGTGCTCGAAATCCTGCTAGTTTGGAACTATTATTTTTCGGAGCTATTGAATGACAACACTGTCGCGACGCGGCTCCCCACAACCACTGCGTGGTTCCTGAGGAGTGCGCGCCGTGTGGTCCTATGTGTCGTCCAAGGGTCTGTGGCCAATAGGATCCATGCCACGCGGCATTACGGCTGCGGTCCTGCATCCTAATTTCTGAATGCCTTTCGCACCGTTATGATGGTCCCCAAAGATTTGTGGCTTATGCGGTCGCGCGGTCCCAATGTTTTGAAGCATGCAATTAACACGTACTAACTCTCATATACTCGATTGCGGACATCCTAAAACGGGGTAAATCGATTATGGTAAAGGTACTGTCAGCCATATGCGAGAAACTACACATCAAATACCAATGAATGCACGTGAAGAAAAAGGGAAAACAAAATGCGGAAGGTTATTTATCATTAATAAACATCAAGAAACACCTAACAAGGCTAAAAGACCTACGTGCCGGCTCCCTGCGTTAAGACTGGGCCATGGAGGCTCTCCAGCTACCTGCGGTCCTGATCTTCTCCAATCCACTTGCGATATTCCTCAGACGAAGGACGGCGGGGGATGCGCTAGACATAGTTGCCCCAGGGTGGCAACTGCGCAATCGTGGGACGACGGGCCAAGTCAGGCAAGGACGAGCCCGAGGCTCGTGGGTGAGGGGAAAGGAAGGAGGAGAGACGACGACAATGAGCAGACGGACGAATGAACGTAGAAAGCGGACAAATTTACAACACTGGATGCGGCACTCCACTCGGCGACTAGGGCTCGCCCGGATGGTTCTCGGCCCAAAAGACGCTCGGGCCCGAGAGAGAGAGGGAGATGATCGAAATAGTTCAGCGAAGAGACGTTGCGGCGGTGAGACCACAGTGCGCCTGCGAAGACGCCTTCAAACATGGCTTGCTGACAGTTGCGGTGATCGTGCTGATGCAGCAATGACGTAAGGCCGGACCGATGCAAAGAAGTCGTGCGGGAGTCACGACACTGGGGGCGGCGAAAGGACGAAGCCGCTCGCGCTGCAGGAGTGGAGAGCTTCCCTTACCTAATTGTACGTACAAACCCTACACAACCGAAGCCTACCTCGAGGGCCGTAATCGACGTGCGTCCTGAGGTCCATTCGCACGTTGCAGGCTAGGCCGAGGGGAGGCGTGTCGCTAGCAAACGACTCGGGTCAGAGCGTGTCTCAAACAACAACTGTTAGTGTAATTCAAAAATATACAACACAAACATGACAGGGATATGTCGGATTCACACGACGACCGATGGCCGGCTGAGCGTGAGAAGTCGAGTTCTGTGGCGGGACTTTTCATGTGCGATGTATGTCTCCTGCGGTCCTTGTCGGCAGCTGGCTGAAGTGAATTAATGAGTGCTGGTGAAATTTGCAGGGGGGGAGGGTGAAGTGGCGGGGAGGTTGGTGAGAAATCGTTAGTGAGGGAGTGGGCAGTGCGAAAAAAAGGGGTTAATGTTTGATGCGGTCAGTGTGTGGTCGTGCTCGCTGGGGCGTGCGAAGTGGTGAGGGGGAGTATTTTGCCTCACGTGAAATGTGCGAAAGAGGCCTATTTGAGCCGGACAATAAGGAGCACGTGAGTACCCAGTGGGAAGTGCGAAAGGTGAAGGCGGTTGCGCCTGACCGCTTACGCCGTGCTGTGCGAAGTGTTGTGTGAGCGGCGTCACAGCATAATCGACCGGAGATTTCTGTTCGAATGGAATATGTTGTGTCTGCGGTATAGAGGGAGCTACGTGCCTGTCTTCTGTTGGAAAGAAAGCTTGCGTATCTGTCTCTTATGGGGCCGAATCGGGCGGATTGCCGGTCCTGGTTGAGTGGTGATCGAAGAGGGAGGGGGGACGCAGAACAAGAAGGATGCCGGCGGATTGAGGGTGCAATGAATGCGTGTTGTTTTTCTTCGCAGTTCCACGAGAGGGTAACTTCGAAGAAAAACGTCATTTTTTACACAAGCTCACTTGTGCGAAGTCTTCCCCCTTTGTGACAAACGACGCGCTTCTAAGGGGCTTGCGGGTGTCCGAGCAAAAGGGGAGATGATCAAGTGCGAATAAAAACTACGTTTGTGGCTGCTGCGGAGCGTAGATGAATATGCTGAACGTACATAATTGCGAGTGCGATGCTAATGCTGACAATGCGCTATTCTTTGTTTTGTAATCCCGAAGGAGAGCGGATCTGCGAAGTAGAACAAAGGTTGTTGGTTATAAGCAGTGACGAAAAAATGTTCTTTTTTGTTTATGGTATTATGAAAGTGCTGTTATATAGATTGTTTTACCTTATTCTTCTGTCCATCTCTTTCTGTATTATCAATCCATTAAGGAGCTAGATGTGTACGAATGTGAAACTAGTAGGTTTCCAACTTTTTTTTATGGTTTTAAAACTAATGTGCGAACAAACATTGCGTTTGTTTGTGGAGTGACAGTTTATCAGAGAGCGGTAAAAGGCTAGTGCTTTTGGAAACGGAAAAAGTCAAGTTGCGAAAGAAGAAATTTAAGCTTTTTTGACACTGCGATGATACATAATCCAAATAAACCAACAAGTGCGATAGAGAAGAAAAAAACTTTTTTTTAACCGTTCCTGTGAACGGTAGACAACTGCGAATTATAAAAAAAGTTACAGAGAAAGAGATAATTTGGTTTAGTGTGCATGCCTTATGTTGGCAAAGTGGGAGGCACGTAGTTCATGGTTATTACTTATTACTTAGGAACTTGCGGTATGTTTTAATCGGATCGGTCGGCCTCGAAAGGGCATAAACCTGACTGCTTTTCACGTACGCGCCAGCGGCCGCGGACGCGCGTCAACTAGGCATCCCTATATACCTACACGCCGAAATGTGTTCTTAATGGAAATTAAGTTAAGTGAGAAAAAGGTAGTTTTATCTTAGAAACGCTTCTTGTCTTTCCCTGGCTGCAGTCAAAGGCCTAACGCGTATGTTCGAGTAGCGGATGCAGTTCTGGAAGCTCTGCGGCCTGACGCAAGGAGCGACAGATGCATCGATAGAGTAAGGCGACACTGATATCAATAAATAAAGGAATGATAAAGACTAACTCATGAAAGGGATCAATTACCACTTATAGCCTCATCCAAAATGTAGTATGACGCATATCGTAGCTTAATACCTTTACATAGCGCCGATTGTTGACAATGTGTAAACAGTACGGCAGGAGGAGTAGCGTTGAGCCCAAATACTAAAATGCAGAGTGAATAAACGTTAAGTCCTCGAGAGAACTACCCTCGCCACGCGCACGTCTCTCGGGGTGCTTCGCGGTGCGGCGAAGGTTGGCTATAGGAACGAAAATTCTAATAAGGAGCAGACAAGCGAGCCATCCTGTGGCAAATGTCGATAAAGCGTAAATGCATAGACCCTGAGATGTTGCTAAAAAAAGGTAGAGTTCTGGTAGGGCGCACCTGGTCTAATACGCGGAATCACTGAAGGCGATGTTTAAAATCGGGTCCCGGCGTTCTTGCGCACGCGATGATTGCGGCCTCGAGTGCTTCTGAGGTCTTCCCTGCTAATCGGCAAACTCAAGTGGGGGTATTTCTGGCCCAGATCGCGATTAAGAGCCAGGTGGAGAAGGCGGCTGAAGGCCTACGTCCAGGTTCCGATGCATCCACAAGACCCATAGGTGGTTGTAGAGCCCTAACGCATGCCGACGGACGAAAACCGAACTAACCGGGTAGCTCCGCGTGACTGTTGTTTCAGGGAGGTACCCCCCCCCAAGTCATCTAATGGTTCATTGAGGGTTCGAATCTGCAAAGGCTGGAACCCGCTCTCTACCCACCACGCCCCAACCCAGTCCCGATGCACCATGCAGCGGACCACCACCGGCTCCCACTTGCGGTGGTGTCCTGAAGGGGAGTTGCGCGCGTGTTGGGATCCACTAGGCGATCCAAGGCGGGGTCTCGATCGCCTAAATAGTGTGATGCCATGCACCCCGGGTTGCTACGAGTGTCGGTGTACTCATAACAATCCTAATCTAATGCCCTTCTGCGCCCGTTTCTCGTGGTCACCCCCGCCAAAGTTTGGCTTTGCGGTCCGCTGGTTCCATGTTTGAAGCTAACGATATACAACGTCTACTCATCATTAGAATCATATGCGGACATCCTAATCGGGGCAGAATCGATTAAGTTGTAAGGGCTATCGTCTTCTCACAGAAAAAAAACTACCATCAAAGTACCAATTGAATGCACGTGAAGAAAAAGGGAAAGAGCTTAATTCATGCAGAAGGTTTATTTATCATTAATTGATACATCAAGAAACACTAACAAGGGCAAAAGACTACGTTGGCTCCCTGCGTTAAGACTGGGCCATGGAGGCTCTCCAGCTACCTGCGGTCCTGATCTTCTCCAATCCACTTGCGATATTCCTCAGACGAAGGACGGCGGGGGATGCGCTAGACATAGTTGCCCCAGGGTGGCAACTGCGCAATCGTGGGACGACGGGCCAAGTCAGGCAAGGACGAGCCGAGGTGTGGGTGAAGCGGGAGGACGAGGAGAAGACGACTGACAATAGACAGACGATGGGCGCGGACAAATGAGACTAGAAAGCGGACGACTGCGAACATCCACTGGAACGATCTCCGGCGCAAAAGACCGTCGTGGCCTCAAAATAACAGTATGGTCAGAATAGTCAAGCGAGAGAGACGGTGCTCGCGGTTATACCCAGTGGGCAGGCGAAGCGGTCCTTTAAAACATGCAGTGTTGACAGTTGCGCGTACGGTGCTCGGCGCAATGGACAGTAGGCGACGGATGCAAGAACGTAGCGGAGAGTCACGACAAAATCACTGATACGACCAATGGAATTAGGAGTTGAATCAGTAAGACTCCGATAAAAGCGTGACAATACCCAGCACGAGCAAGAGAGAGCTTGGACGTACAACCATAAGCTTCAACGACATAAAAGTTCACCATTGACAAGTGCATTGACATAACAAGTCTTAGAAGTGAAACATACTTGTTTGCAAGTAGAATGAAGTATAGACAAGAGTAAGGGTCAAAGTACCAAATTAGGGGCAACTTTGCTTAAGGCGTGCTCCATACAACTTCTTATATTTTTCGGTTCATGGGGAATAACGGTACCGCTGATCTGCAGTGTGCAGTTTTCCAGTTCCATAAACTAGTTTACTAGACGCGCCAACACTGAACAACTTGCATGTAAAAACCTAATGTAGGGAAGAAATAAACCTGTGTACACGATGATGTAAATCAACCTGGTACATTGGTACACTGCATAGTGATAGACAACCCTCAGTCGAGGAATTAAATCTTGGATATAGCGACAAGTATCTTCACCAATGATTTAGTGACGCACCCACAAACTGAGATCTTGCTGTACACCAATAACCCGCAAGAAAAAATCTAATCAGCTTAATCCCGCTGCATCATTTGGTGGCAATAAGTAGAGCCGAACAGCCCTTTTCTAAGAAAGACTTAGATTTGACTCTGAGATGCACAAGCAAACACGTTTCTACCATGATTGTTAAAGCGAGCAAATATGTGATTGACTAAGCGTCATCTTCGTCCTATTACTCGTTCCTAACACTAATTGGCATGCCACGACTTCAACAAGGGTAGAAGAATGCCTGACCGCGTGACAGTCACTTAAACCGCGCACAACGCTCCGCAAACGAACCAGGGTATAAAGTTGGATGGAAAAGGCGCAACAAAATTCGCCGCAGGAGCAATTTTCTGTGGGCCGCATGAAAGCGCTCTGTAACGCTGTGCAGGCAAATCTTATATCGAATCCAGCATTACCTTTCACCTGCATCAGGTGATCTCCGCAAATCGTTGTACAAGCCAGATAAGGGCTGGAGAATAAAGACTTTACAGTTGATAAATCCCTTTCTGAGATGCGGTTGGTGAGGGCGGGAGCGATCCGAATTCAGCTCGTAAGCGTGCCAATTTCCAGTACACCACCACAACCTCATGTGGGCCAAATGTGTATGAACAAGTAAGAAAAAAGGGCAAAAACATCAGCACCATGCCTTGGGTGGAATTGTTAGTAAGCTATCAAATGAACCGATATGCCAAGACTTTTCGGCCCTTTTCGAAACGTTTTTCTAGTTCTTTTCTTATCTCCGTCTTTTTGAAATGCACTATTACATACCATGTGCACCCTTGGGCAGAAATTATTTTTTGTCGATCATTCTCTGAATACAGCACTCAGTAGAAGTTACCCGCCATTCCTAACTGTAAGCGGGAGGTTCACAAAAAACTGCTGAATTGGAATCCGCTCCATATTGTTCTATCTCGAGGCCTCCTCAGAGTTGATAGAAATAGGAAACCAGATGAAATTGGCCCTTAAGTTTGGTAGTCCCTTTGTGATCAGCTTGAACAAAGAATGCTTAAAGTTCAAGGAGACGATGGTTGAAATGCTCAATTTTGCACCGCTACCAGCAGAAGCTTCCCCGCAGAATCGGTTAGATTAGATAAAACACGTAAAAAGGACAGAGCACACCCACAGATAACGCCATGGTAGATCTCTCGGGAGCAGTTAAGAGGAAGTGTGTGCGTGACTTTGATTGCAAAGTTACTACATTATTCAATGTACCCTTGTCGCCTTGCAAATGGCAGCATCCGAACACGGGCCCTGCGAATCGGCGATGTTTCAGATGGGTTGCACACTAGGTTAGGCGAAAGGTCTTGCGACACTTTGAACAACAACAGTATTCCAGAAACCATTAGTACACATTTACAGTTTTCTACCCTTACATTCAAATTTTCGCCCCTGATTACTACTGAATGCCTTGTGAGGTTTTTGCAGACGGGCCAACTGGAAGTGCACGGGTCCTTACTTGGTAAGCGTTTTCTATTTCCTTTCTACTTCGTTTCTTTGTTTTGTCAACGCATTATTATTCCTATATTCACTTGACTTGCAATTTCATTCTTCTAATGGCCTTTTTGGGGTGGCTTTTGCATGATTTCTGCCTTAAAGCTTTCCTTCTCTTCCTCTCTGTGCCAATGTTTCGCCAGCTGCGGCGCCCACAACCTGTGCTCTCGGAAGACTTGCACGATTCCCCAGCCATAGTCTATCCCAACGAAACGCCTGCAATGATGTGGGAATGTCCAATTCCTTCCCACTCCATTACTGCGCCAAGATCGCATGTGGCGAAGATGTATTTGAGAGAGTTTCGAATCTCGGACCAAGAAGTGTGGCAGATCCTTTTAACTGGAAAGCTTCACTAGTATTGTCTCACTTGCCCTACTTACCCAGCTTCTCAGTTTACCTATTTAACTCCCTAATGTGCCCCTTAGAGAAGAAAAAACCAGATAATCAACGTCAGTTCGGAAGCATGATCAACTACTCCCACTACTTCTTCTCATCGCAGGCGCCGTAGTACTGGAAAAGGCAGGACCTCTTGGTCAGCCCGGATGGAAAAGAACACTGACATCTATATCGGCTAACCCCTCAAGTCACTAGGCCAAATCGCAATAAAGGAACCACGTTTTTCAAAGGACGTGGAGTGCGTGCCTTATCCCACAAAGGATTGATCAACGGCAAAGACTTTATTATTTCATGCATTTTTTATGCCTCCGCGAACTTTCAGTTTTCACTTGCAGCCCATGAATTCGCTTGGAGGCACTGACTAATTTCCAAGTGAAGCTCAACTTGAAGGGCTCATGACACTGAACATGTGGGCGGTGTAAGGGTATGGCATAAAAGTCATTAGGTGGAGATGGTGGATGAGGACCGCAGTGGAGGGCGACCCACATTAACCCGGTGACCATGAGCAGCAGGTTCATTTCTCGCATGGGGTCAGTTTCTGCTCATGACTCAGCATTCTTGCGATTACTTTTGGAAACAAAAACATTGTAGTCATTAGAGCGAGACATGTGTAAATCTTAACTGTAGTAAAAATTTATAAGTAGGAGAGATGCTATAGCCAAGTTGAGGATGTCTGGGAACAAACGAGTGGGTGAAGCTGAAAAGGAAAAGTGCTTGATCGCAATGCAATTGACCAATACAGAGGTCCCTTTCAGTGTCGATCATCATCCTTGTGTCTCCGGAGCTGATAAAAACCTATTTCTATGCAAGCATTTATGGTATGTTCGAGGTTGTGGCCGGTGTAGTTGCTCTTGAGGTAGCTTTCTTTTCATTTGTGCATTTCTAAATACTATAGGAAATGTTTTGATTTCATTTACACGTATTCAATGAAATTTACTTGCCAGTGGAATGCGGATGCTCTCACCGAAGTGCGCTCCATACACATCTTGAGAAGGGTACTGCATAAAATGTATTGTGTTTTCGGTGAATCACTTTTTGGAGACATCATTTTATATAGTTTAACCAAGGACGTCTTTGGTAGCTTTTTTCGGCTTTCACTGCGTCTGAATTCATTCCACTTCTAAAACCTACGATAAAACCTCTCACTTAAAGGCAATTCCCGCGACCACACTTCATAGGTAATACAGTTCAAAAATAGAATTGCCCTGTGATTGTTGACTTATTGAAGAGAAGGAACCACGAAAAAGCGCCCGGAATAAGACCCTCTTTATTGCAATTGATCATGATCACCGGACGAGCGTAAGGTGGTCAAGATCAATTGTGAATTGCGAAAGGCGGCGATACACTGATAAGAGACGAGAGAGGCCAGAAAACGACGGGCGAGAGAGCGCAATGGCAGTCTCACAACGACACGGTCACTGGAGGCCGGCATGGGCCTATCGGGCGCCAATGGGCCTAAAACCTGAGCGCGCTGCGTTTTGCTTGCTGTTTTTCAACTTTTAAAAGCAGCATAGCCTCTGACGTTGCCTGCTTGACCGTCGTGCACGGTTATGAGAACCTAGCCTTAGTTTATCGCGGAACGTGCCTTTAAGATGAACACGGGAAGAGAGGACATGATAGTAGTGCAGAAAAAGCAACAGCCAAAGAGATTCTCAGTCGAATAATCCGAAATAAATTCACTCCTCCAACTACTAACCAGGAAAGGATGGTTGGTCGAAGTGGCCATTTGAAATGAGATGTATACTGCCCGATGGCTCCTTAGACGCTGATTACAAATCTGCTCTCCTTATGTGCTAAACAACTCTCTTAGCAAATTCTGTTTAGATTGCTATGCCACTCGAGGTTTTTAGGTGGAAATCTTTATTTTACGGCCTAACGTTTCGACGTGGTCGTCTTCTTCAGAGGCCTAAACGCGTTTCGAGGTTAGGAAATGAACACTACCTTACTAAGCGCCCAACCAACCCTAGCAGTTCCGATGGCGTGTTCGGAACTCAACCCGAAAGCTCACACAATACGAACTGCTAGGGTTGGTTGGGCGCTTAGTAAGGTAGTGTTCATTTCTTAACCTCGAAACGCGTTTAGGCCTGGTGGTAAACGTCCGCTCCTACACGCGGTGCCACTGGGAACTGCTCGCTTGTGCGGGCTGA
>MU931956.1:0-12010 GCA_036418165.1 Cooperia oncophora | reverse complement strand
ATCTTTGTTGGGCACTGTCAAGAAATCATCCCGCACAGTCGGCACGCTAGTGCCTCCTCCTGACCATTCCGTGTTAATTTGGTCTTTGTTAATAAATAATTCAAAACCCACTGAACCACTTTTGCAAAGGAAGTCCTAAGGATTTCCTGTGGCTGGATCTAGAGTAAATCCGCCACAAAGTTTGGTGCATCGGCTAAACCGATAGTGTCCCGTCTGCAAGACCTGGACTAACCAAACCAGAGCAGTTGCTCAATTCGCTGAGAAATAAAGTCAGCAGTTCCCGCTTTCTCGGTTAACCCCGTCAAAGCCTGGAAAGAAGAAAGTTACAGTCTTCGACTGAGTAGACGAAATGTCTCTAACTTTCCATAGGAAGCCACTGAAGCTCAGTGCCAATACACTTCAGACACTGATAGAAAAATATCAGCCATACACTGAAGTAGTCTCACCTACAGGGGAGGACAGTGCAAAATATGAGGAGTACTGTACCGCAATCAACCTCATAACGGGTGGCATAAAGATCATCAAATCTAGCCAAGAAAACCTTCAAACCTTGGTGGATAAATTAGAAAAAGCGTACGAAGAGTCCAAATCCAAAGGGAATAAAAAGGACCTCGTTAGCGAGATCGAAGAAATCGATCAATATTGTCAATTCAGCGAAAAGATAGCTGGTGCAAATGACATTATCTTCGTCCTACAAGCACGAATCAACGAATACCGAGACAAAGTGCATAAATTAGCTCTCAAACTCGGGATTGATCGCCAGAAAAGTCAATTAACTGCAACAAATAAGCACATAGAAAATAAGCAAAAGGGCAGTGACAGTCAAGAATCGATAGATACAGAGCTTGCGCTATGGCTATCGGATGACGCGTCAGACAGCTCCTTTGACAGAGAGGATGTCGCCTGTCGCACTCTAAAGCCCAAACAAGTTAATCTGCCACGCTTTTACGGAGACGAAGAGGAGTTTCCTGAGTACTGGGCAATATTTGAGACCCTTGTAAATGGAAACAAGGTACTCAACACCGTCGAAAAAATGCTGCTATTGAAAGACTCGCTAAGAGGTAGAGCAGAGACGGCAATAAAAGGAATACAGCTCATTCCACAAAATTATCAGTGGATGACCGAAGAGCTGAAGAAGAAATTTGGCAATAAGCCATTGAACAGGGCTAAAATTGTTCAGAAACTAACAGACATGAGACCAGCAAACAACTCGGTAGAGAGTTGCACAGCTGCTTATGACAAAATCAGAATGCTGATAAACCAAATGGTGTCAGCAGGTCAAGATATCCGCGCCTCACAGGACGCACTATGGACAGAAAATGTTCTGGAAAAGTTTCCATACAACATAGTGAAAAACGTGCTTATTTCAATTCAAAACAAGGCTGACGTCACAGTCGAAGACGTCATGCAAGAGATAGAAAAAGAGATCACAGCGAAGAGGTTCGTTGACTCTAGGCTCAAAAACAGGTCCAAATTCGAAGAGACCAAAAAGAAAGAGTTCCAACCAAAAGATGATATTAAGAAGCCTATCAAAAGCTGTGTCTTTTGTAATCAGGTCAATCATCCAACGGCGTACTGTAGAAATACAGACGTCCAAGCTAAAAGGCGTATTGTAAGTGAAAGAAAACTTTGTTGGAAGTGCTTCTCCACAAATCACAATAGTTTCAGCTGTTCATTGTCTAATTGTCCACAATGCGGACAACACCATAACAAAAGTTTATGCATCTTGGATAGCGTGACCTCACAAGCAAAGGATGCCGGTCGAACAAGCCGTCCATCTGGCGGTAATAAATTAACCCCTCAGCGTTCCACAACGGACAACCGACCTCGCGCAGACCGATGGCGCAATCAACAAGGCGACGACCGCCATAACTCAAACCAGGCTAATATACACACATCAAAATGTGAAGCCCTAGACGTAAAACAATACGGTCAAGAACATGTGCGCCGAAACAAAGAACAAATAGTGCTTATGACGGCCGCCGGCAACATCTGGAACCACAATGCACAAAAATTTGAACAACTACTATTCTTCTTCGATTCAGGTGCCCAGAAAACCATAATCAATGAAGAAATCGCTCAGAAGTTCGGTCTTCCAACCAGGAAAACTGAAACTTGCACAATGTCAGGAATTGGAGGACACATTGAGAAATTCCAAAGCAAATATGTCAATCTGAGAATAAGCGACGCTTATGGAGAAGAATTTGAGCTTGAAGCTCACACTAAACCCGTTATCACAAACGGTTTTCCATCAGTTAAATTAACACATTTAGACAAAGAGTTTCTTAGAAAGAACGAAATTCAAGTGTGCAACCCAAAAGTTCGGGGAGAACTTCAAGTGCCTCATATATTGGTCGGATTAGATCACTATTACGACTTGGTAATAGACAATTTCAAAACCGCAACTCCATCTGGACTGCGCATTGCCAAAACGGTCTTTGGGCCATCTCTTCATGGTCGTGGCACATTAAGTAACGATCGTGAAAAGGAACCAGCCGTAGAATACGGCCTGACAGCCGTCTTCGACTGCAATGAAAACGAAATTTTACGCAACCTGTTCGAACTCGAAGGACTGGGTATATCATCCGATGAAAGCACATCGGATGACAAGGCGGAAAACTATTTCGCCTCGTTTTCGAAGATGATATCCTTTGAAAACGGCCACATAACGGCTCCATTTCCTCTCAAGGACAGTATAAGTGAGCTATGCGATAATTACGCAATCGCCATACGGCGTCTTTCCGCATTACAGTACCAGCTAGTTAACAACTTTGAAATAAAAAAGTGGTACTGCAGGATTATTGATAGTTACATCAAAGATGATGTCATAGAAGAAGTGAAAAACCCTGGAGTATGCTCCATAGCAAAATATTATATGCCACATTCTGGAGTCTGGAGACCTGAGAAAGCAAAACCGCTCCGAATAGTGTTTGACGCTTCGTCAAAAGGGAAAGGAAAGAAATCGCTGAATGACATGATCTTCAAAGGCGAATCTTTCATTAATAAAATCCACAACATCCTGATATCTAGCAGGGTCAAACCAATAATAATATTGTGTGACATAGAAGCAGCATTCACACAAATACGCATTGCTGAGCAGCACAGAGACCTCTGCCGCTTTTTGTGGCTGAAAGACGTTACACGTCCAGCTACAAAGAATAACATAACAGAATACCGTTTCAAAAGGCTACCATTCGGGATAAACGCGTCCCCAAGCATACTAAACATGGCAATAATGACATATCTCTCGAGCCTAAATGACGAATTAGCCGGAGAAATTGCTCAAAATCTCTATGTAGACAACATTCTGCTATCAGCCTCGACAGTAGAAGAAGCCATATCCAAATACGGAAAGTCGAAGGAACTGTTTGCCAAAATCGGAATGAATCTCAGAGAATATGTGTCAAATAACGACGCAGTTAACGAAGCTATTCCAGCGCAGGATAGAAGCCCCGCAGGGAAAATCAAATTCCTAGGAGTTCCTTATAACACGCGAACCGATGAGTTTTCCGTGGATATAAAATATGCACAAAGGAAAAGTTGACAAAACGGGACATAGTCAGTCAACTAAACTCAATTTATGATCCTATAGGGTTGGCCGCACCTCTGCTCATAAAGCTCAAGCACCTAATGAGGGAAATTTACGCATGTAATCTAGAATGGAAAGATGAGATACCGCCGGACCTTGGCAGGCGATGGGTCAAGGCATGCCATGATATCAATAACATCTCCGTAATTATACCTCGCACCTCAGAACGAGTGCCCTCTGGTTATAGCCTGTGGACATTTTGCGACGCCAGCGAGATAGCGTTGGCGACCTGCTCCTATTTACGATCAGATAATACGTGCGAATTAAGTACTCTGATCAGTGGAAAGACGAAACTAGCTCCAAAGAAGAACAAACAAACGATCCCAAGACTGGAGCTACTAGCCTTACTTATGGGAACCAGACTGAGTACTAGCATTACTAGCAGTATCCCGAACGCAATTAGAGAAGTCAACGTAAGTTACAGACTCGAAGGTAGCACTTGCCTGGATCAAGACAGCAAGAAAACTACCGTTATTTGTTTCGAATCAAAGAGACCGAATCGCCAAGCTGGTAAATCAGTTGAAACTGAAGAATATTACAGTAAACTTCTACTATATACCAACCGCAGAAAATCCCGCTGATGCAGGAACGCGGGGGCTGTCAGCTGCTAATATTTGCACCCATAGCTGGATTAGAGGTCCAAAGTGGCTTGCAGAGAGTCAGAGTCATTGGCCTCTAATATCGATTAACGGTATGCCGAACGATATCGTAGAAGAGGCTGCTAACGAGACACTGGTAGCAAACGTCGAAATAGGCGAAAATCAAGGCGAAAACGAAATTAAACAAATTATAGACCTGAAAAGGTTCTCAAAACTTCGAGAGCGCTCAGAACCATAGCCAGGGTGGGAAAGGCCTCAAAAAATGGATCATGAAGACTAACAATGGCCGTTCTACCAACATTCAAATAGAACTCATCGATCAATTCGGTTCTGAGCCACAGATCGACGCTAATGACATCTTCATAGCCGAGCGCGTCATAATCCTCCAAGAGCAGAGCGCTTGCGACATGTCGGATCTCCAAAAGAGACATCCACAGAAGAAACTCCAAAGAGACAGCCGGGGTGTAATTCGATACATATCAAGGCTGCAAAACGCATGTCTACCGGAAGATACGAAATCACCTATTTACATACCGACTAAATCAGACCTTGCCAGGTTAATTGTGGGACAATATTCACGATAAAAATGCTCACTGCGGCAGAGAACAAATGTTAACAATTCTAAGGCAACGGTTCTGGATTCCTCGACCATCGCTATTACTTAAAACCCAGATCAAGCACTGCGTGATCTGCAGAAGATGTCATGGACTCCCATTCTCCTCGCCAGAGATGCCATCCCTTCCGAGGGATAGAGTAATTGAGTCCAAGGCCTTCGAAAAAGTGGGATGCGACTTCCTGGGACCAATGGAAAGTCCGCTGCGGGAGAAAATGTACGTGTGTTTGTACACATGTCTCACAACGAGAGCGCTACATCTCGAAGTTGTTGAAAATTTAAGTGCAGGCGCATTCTTGAACAGCTTTATACGATTCATTTCAAGAAGAGGTGTTCCAAAATACGTCAGATCTGACTGCGGAACTAACTTCAGACTGGGTCAAAAAGTTATCGAGAAGTTGTTCGAGGGGAATGACGATAGCGACAGCTCAGTAATGTCCTACTGTGCAACAGAAGGAATTCGGTGGACTTTCAATCCACCAGGCGCTCCCTGGATGGGAGGTGTTTGGGAACGACTCGTTGGATCAGTAAAACGAGCCCTACAGAAAACGATTGGTAGAAAAAGGCTGACTTTCATTCAGCTTTCTACTGTCATGGCAAGAATAGAGGCCATCCTCAACAGTCGACCAATCACGAAAGTACACACAACAGATTTGAGCACCGTACCGCTGAGACCTGTTGACTTTCTGTGCGGAAACGTCAAGTTTTCAATACCGGAAACGCAAATGGCGGCCGAACTCGAAGATCCTGATTACGATCCCGAACTTCCGCAGACTGCAGCCCAAGTCAAAGAAGCGCTCGAAAGCGCTGAAAACATATCCTCAAAATTCTGGGAGAGATGGAACTCCGACTATCTCACAGCACTTCGAGATACTCAGACGAACAAGAAAAGGCAAAGAAGAGGAGTAACACAGCCGTTTCCACAAGTCGGAGAGATTGTGCTCATAGAACAAGAACTCATTCCTCGTGGAAGTTGGGTCTATGGAAAAGTTGAGGAAATAGTCTTCAGCAATGACGGGCAAATCCGCACTGTGAAGGTGAGAATGCCAAATCAGCACATTTTACAAAAACCAGTATGCAAACTGTATCCTATGGAAATAAGAAGTTTCCCAGAAAGTAAGGATCAAAACACGCAAAAAGAAACGAATGAAGTTTCAAAAACTAGAACGGAGAGAAAACCACTTGAGCGAAAAACAAAAAGATTAGCGTACGAAGCTATAAAAGCATTCGAAGAGGGGCTGGAAACCTCTGATGAGGAAACCCACTCGGTGAGTCTCAACCACCAGCATGTAAGGCACAACTCAAGATCGATCTTCAAAGGATCAGGTTGCTCCAATATCATCCTAACAATGCTACTAGTTATGGCTTGCGCAATACATCCAGCGCTAGCATACACATATTCCGGAGGATACATGCAATGCGATAACGGCATTGTA
The DNA here is from genome assembly GCA_036418165.1 of Cooperia oncophora. Taxonomy (NCBI): domain Eukaryota; kingdom Metazoa; phylum Nematoda; class Chromadorea; order Rhabditida; family Trichostrongylidae; genus Cooperia; species Cooperia oncophora. The sequence goes on along the minus strand of MU931956.1, from coordinate 5,773 downwards.
GAAATAATACCTCCAAGTGATCAGAGACCATTCGAAGTTTGCCTCGAAAACGGCTGCAAACAATATACCGATCAGAAAGATAAAGTCTCAATTTTCTTGCCGGTATCTCCTTTGAACAGAAACACAACAGTAACATTGAAATTAACAGCAGGAGACGAAGTGCTCGTCAAATCCCAAGATTGTTCCCCGCCGGAATTCTGTGCTTATGCCCAAGGATTCCTATCCGAAGGGCTTACTAGGGAACCCGCACTGTTGGCCAGAAGGTGCCATCATATCAGCGTTCCTTGTTCTTTATCTTATTCTGGCAACTATACTCCTGGTTGCCACGGCATTCTGCCGTAAGATTAGAAGAGGGAATGCCAAAAAGACACAACGCGCAGGGAGTTCCGACTCGGCTTGTGAAGCAAGGAATGTCCCACTGCGATCGTTCAACCCTACACCGCTAGCCAAATCTGGGTTAGTTACGGCATGTGTCATTATGGTCATCTTGCAGAGAGCTTCGGCCTGTCAATTAGGCTATATGCGCCATACAGTAAACCTAATATGCACACAGCGAGACAGCTGCGTATATGAGTACAACGAGGAAATCAGTTTCAATAGACTCAACTCAAATTTGTGCATACAAATTAACCATGGAAACAAAACCGTAGGACTGATCAAGGTCTACCATTACCCAATAAAGCTTACGTGCTCCAAGGTATCTCGCTTCTTCACTAGAGATTCGGTGCCGAAGATACACCATTCTCTACGATGTCCGCAAATGGGATCGTGCTATGATGAGAGGTGCAGCAGTTTTCGAAGAAACGAAGTCATTCCAGAATTAAGCGACACTGCAAGGCACCCAGGATATTCTACCTGCGCATCATCCTGCGGAGGACTCGGTTGCGGTTGCCTATTACCTCTACCCTCATGCTCATTCTATAGGTTCGTCCATGAACCTATATCTGAGGTCGCCTATGAAGTGGTAGATTGTTCGGAATGGAAACCAGTAGTTACGGTAGAAATCCATACGACGCTGTACAACGTTGCCAAAAGAAGCCGATATGTGCTGCAGCCATACGTTGAACAGATAGCGGATGACTTAAAAATGACCGTAGTTTCTATACAAAATCCTCGGTCACCTATGATGGACCGAAGATTCGCCGTGAGTTCCAAGGACGCGGTCATGATACCAGAGAATTACAAAATTCCTGTTGAATGCGCAACAGAAAAAGCAGCCGTTAATAACTACGCCAATTGCACTTCTCATTTTGAGTGCATCTGTCACGACTCGCGGTCGAAAGCAGGCTGCCGTTGTCCTACAGAATCGATATCACAGATCAGGTCAACACTAATTAATACCCTGCCGATTTATACTCCAACAGTGCAGATCAATGCGAAGAATAAGGAAATAATCTTATCTTCCATAGAGGCAGAAGTCGTCTTATTATTGCAATCTAGCGCCCTAATTAGTGCTAACGAGTATGTGATCCAGCAGCCATGCGAAATTCAGGTTGAAAAAACCTCCGGCTGCTATGATTGCGTGGAAGGTGCACAGATCCAAATTTCATGCAAAACCGAAAAGTCGTCTTGGATCACAATACAATGTGAGGAACAAACATTCTCCATTGAATGCAACCCCGAAAACAAATCGAGCATAGTAAACCTCAACTTTAATTATGCAGTCATCCAAAAGAACTGCCATACTGTTTGCGATGGCAAATAGAAAAATTTTGTAATGGAGGGAACGCTGCTCTATCACGAAATCAGAGACATTGACGAAATTTTCGATGAAAAGGATACCTATGTGTCGAAACCTATACATTGGTTTCAAAGTTTGAAATTACCCGATATCAGACCACTTTTTAACAATATGAAAAAATATTGGAAAGTTACGGCGATATCAGCAATAGTGGTAATGATAGGCGTGGCCATAACATATCTGTTCGGCCCCCTAATCGTTGTAGTTTTGATAAGAATTATCGTGTTCCTAACGAGGACACTCCCAATTATCGCGACCTGCGTTGGGCGATTTGCCATAGGCACCATCAAGGTGATATGGATAACCTTTCAGTTCACAGCGTCCACAGCGCAGCAAGTAAGGAATTATGTAACTCAAAATCGAAATTGATCTCAAAATCATATGCAAAGTGCCCATGTATATACATAATTCCATAATTTTCAAACGAACAAAGCAATAAACCCATGTAGTGCGAGCGTGGGCGGAGCCACAGTGCGCAGTGGTACATTCAAACTTACATATAAACAATGGGATGCTCGTATAAAAGCCGGTAAGAAAGACGAGAAGCCAAAAAATGGCTCACTACGAACCTCTACTCGACAGCGATCTTCTCCAGACCGAGCTGCTAAAAACGCTCGATCACAAGAGCGACTCCATTCTGCTGAGATTCGAAGAATTCTCTTCTGCAGTCACTGCTCGGCTGGAGCAGTTCGAAGCCACCATCGACAGACTGTCGTCTATCCAGCGTTCGCTGGAACTCTTTAGCAGCTTGAAGCCCGCACTGGAAGTGCTAGTTGAGCGTTCGACTCCACGCTCGGCGTGCATTTTTTGCACGCTGGAGGAGAACGTGGACTCGCACCCCAGCGGGCGCTGCCCGCGTTTCCCAGACACCTACATGCGCACTTTCCAGGTGTCAAAAATGGGGCTCTGCGGGCAGTGCTTAAAACCAGCACACGAGGCGAAGTGCAAGGTGATGTGCGGAATATGCCGCCAGCCTCATAACGCCTTGCTGTGCCCTGCTAAAGGGGGCCCATTCCTCAAAAAGAGGAAACACTGAGGCTACTGCTCAGACCAACGAGCGACTCGTCAACTCAACTCTACTTCACTACACCACTGCAACCGCACCTCCGCCACTATCGACACCACTACAACTACACCAATCCTGCCAGCCAATCTACACTCCGTTACACTTCCCAACCACCGCCCACGAAGAACCGCCATCAGTCGACACGATTTATAATGAAACAACCGCCTATAGGACACCATGATATTCATATACGTATGCTACTTGTTTTCACTCATTATAGACTACTCACACTGTTTCTGAGTTTCAGCTTAAGTTTTATGTTGAATATGTAATTGTTGGCTGGCGTGGGGAGTGTCGCGCACTTCCCCGCGACCATGCCCGGCCACCCATGGTGAGCCTGGGCCAGATGGGCAAGGTGGCCCGCCCTTCTAGCATGCATCTTTCTTTGTTGGGGCACTGTCAAGAAATCATCCCGCACAGTCGGCACGCTGAGTGCCTCCTCCTGACCATTCGTTTTATTTTGGTCTCTGTTAATAAACAATTCAAAACCCACTGAACCACTTTTGCAAAGGAAGTCTTAAGGATTTCCTGTGTGTGGCAATCTAGAGTAAGAGGTCGCCCGCCCACACACCGGCACAGACAGACACCACTCACACAGATCACACACACACACACACACGGACCCAGCGACAACACACCCCCACACCACACACTTGTCCGCCACACACCAACATGTAACTCTCAGACACGACAAACACACACGAACAAGCTTCGACTATTATCGCTAAGAGGCGAGAGAAACATCTTCGGCTGGCCCATTTTGTCACAAGTAACTCTTGGGCACGAGTGTCAAGTTCAGCCGCAAGCGTTAAGATGGTGAACAGTATGGGATACTCTTATAGCGCCCGCTGCCCGGATACATACTGTCACCACTCATGGCTGTGGCCCTGTCAGGGCTTCAGCCTAGCGCAGGCTCGTGATTGGGCCTTACTGGGAGCAGTTCCACAGCGTCGCTACAACACGTGCTATGAGTTTTGGGGCAACTTCTCTAAAGTGGGCCCCTATGTTATCAGCTGTTATAGCCACCCGTGCCGGCGCGCCTGCTGCTCCGGAGCCTTCGACATTAGAGTCGGGTGACTCCTGCTGAGGGGCGGGCTCGATTATCCGGCCCCGTATCTTATCAGATGTTATTACTTCCTGCAGCATACTTACTAATAACGTTCCCATCCTACCCTCTATCTAACTTCTTAGAACCAATGTCCTGTCGTTATTGTGGCTCGCGATGTAGAAATGGTAAGCCCACTCTGACAAGGCTTCCTATGGTATCTTATCGCTCGGCATTACCCTTCTTGCCACCCCCGCAACGAAACGGCTCTCCCATCACGCTCTCTATCTTACTTCTTGGAAACAACGTCCGTTGCTGTAGCCCACGCTTTGTATTTGGTGAGCACCCCCCTTCTAAGCCTCCATATGGTATCTTATCAGCTGTTGCCACAGCTGTTAGGCTGCGTTCGTACCGTCGTCGCAAAAGTCGACGTAACCGACGAAACCGACGTAATCGACGAAACCGGCGTAAACCACGACTACTTTACGAAGATTATATACCTATCGATCCAACGTAATCACCATGCCCGACGTAACCGACGTTTTCGACGTGAGTCGATACGCATCTAATCGTCTGCCGTCGTTTACGTCGATTACGTTGACACGTGGATCGATACCTTTTAGTCTTTGGTCGCCGAAAACGTCGATGCGTCGGTTTCGTCGGTCACGTCGGATCAATACGTACATATTTCTTCTTCGTGAGTAGTCCCCGAAACGTGAACGTGTAACAGGAGTGATATCAGCTGATAAGATCCGATAAGAGGCGTCTGAAGGGAAGGGTCACCGAGTCCATAGTGCGGGACACAGCAACAGTGGGAAGTTGATTCCAAGGTATGGTATAGGGTGTGGGACAGGAACATTATTGATGGGTGACAGGGAGTGATATCAGCTGATAAGATTTGATAAGGGGAGTTAGAACGGTAAGGTCACCATACTCATAACGCAGGACACAGCATCAGCTAGGCGTTGATTTCAGAAAATGATGTAGAGTGGGGGATGGGGACATCGACGGCAGGTGACAGGACGTGATAACAGCTGATAGGGGCTGATAAGGAACGTTGCCGTTGTTGCTCAGTCAAAGTGCTGGAGCCTTTACACTACCAAATTATAGAGTAGTAGTGATAGGGACATTGTTGACGGGTGACAGGCAATCTTATCAATTGATAAGAAAGATAAGGGGCCGTTCTTATTACATCTCTTATCACTATACTGCCAAGTATTGAAGGCTCAGTGTGCAAACTTTTCCTTCAGCCATCACTTCTCTGATAGCCTAGAAAATGAACTCATCCTACTATATAATGTCGATGTCGACGAGCGGGGGGGGGGGGGGGGGGGGGGGTATGTACTTCGTCTGAAACAGGAATCTCAGGGAAATTCGAGGAGAACCGAAAAACCTGAATAATGTGACACTTCATGCGTTCAATTGCACCTTTTACTTCTAAACTTTGAATTACTGATTAGAACGAATAACAAGGGCTCATAATACATTTTAATAGTTATACTTCAGCGAGCGGATTGCATGCTAATTGAAAAGGGAAACGTACATCGGTAGGCATTTCGGTGCAGGTAATGGAAACGAAATCTGCTCTTTTACTGAGCTGCTCAAACTGTCCGGAAATTCGGATTCGACCTGAAGAACGACTTGGAGAGGTCAAGTCAAGGCTTTCCTGTGTGAAAACCATTCAAACCGCTTTGATTGCATAGTTTACCACTTCTAGCGTCAACGTTACATTTCTGAAGGACTCCGGCCACTTTTTTCCGAAACCCATGGAATTTAGGTGAAAATGGAATAAAATTAACTTTGTACCTTGGTAATCAATGCGTCTTTAATTGTGAAATGCAAGCGCCTTTTGGAAAACGCTCCATTTCCTAATGAAATTTCATGGCAAGCAAGCCCAATGATCCAGATCCTTCAAGAACGC
>MU931955.1:0-18595 GCA_036418165.1 Cooperia oncophora | reverse complement strand
GGATCGCTACAAAGGCCTTTCCAGTGATGCTGATATCCATCTGGACCGTCGAGATTGACTTTTTCTTATCAGTGAAGATAACCTAAGAAAGAAATGCGCATAAGATGTTGCCTTTCTGATTTTACAAATATCTCAAGAAACTGCACCTTGTCCCACGACGTCGCCATTTTTGCACGCGCAAAGTTCAGTCTTGCCAGCTGGTGCCTGGCAGTCAGACAGGGAGCTTTCTTCATGGTCTCTCGAGTGATGTGCTCACTTGATCGAATAGAGCGCCATATTGTCATTTTTGAGACCGGTAGATTCATCGCGGCATGGATCTGTGCCACAGAAAGCGGGGAGTTTGAGGCTATTCTTCTGATGTCTTTTGCGGACAAAGATCGTGGGTGCCTCGAAACAGGTACTGAGTGGTAGCCATCAGGATTCTGGAGGTATATACCAACGCACGTCGCCGAAAGTCCAAGCTATCTTGCAATTTCTCTATTCGAGTGTCCTGCAGCACTGAAAGCTCGAATCCGAGCTTGTTCGTCTTCGTAGGGAGGACTACCACGACGAGGCATGAGTACAGGTTAATGGGGACTAGAGACCATAAAAATGGATTGCAGATCTGGAGCCAAACTTTGGACTTCCTCAGGTGTCCACATACTTTTGTTATTAAGAAACTTTTTCAAAACAATAAATAATTGTACAGTAGTTCACAAAGTGCTCAGAAGTAGTGTATTCCTATGTTTTCGCTTATGAGGAATTCAACAATAAAGGTCTCATATCGCAAAATTCAAAGGCAATTTTGCAGGACAAAAATTTGAGGTGTCCACATACTTTTGTTACGACCTGTAGTCCCCCTTAATGCTTACTAGCTTGCAAGGAAATCCATTATAAAATGTCATCTTCGCGATCTGCTTATCTTCGCGGGATCGACATAATCAGAGCTTAAATGTCGTTAGAACGATGTTGATCTGCTTTGAAAAGTTTTGAAGGATAAACGATGTTTTTCTTAGCTGTACACTTTATCCTGTTATTTGATGAGATGGCAGCTATGAGCATGAAATATCAAATGTTTCTGAAGTACAGAAATAAACAGGATGGATCAGGAGAAAGAAGTTTTTCAAAAATAGATGCCAATAAATCACTGATAAAGTCTCACTGTGTCAAGTCAGTCAAAGTCAAGTTTGTTCTTTTGTTCGAGGTCTGGCCAGCTGATGAGCTTTGTTCTCCCGTGCCCACACGAGAACTTTCTGGCATCCTTGGGAGCATCACTTCTGGGGTCGTCACTAGTAGGAAGATCGGATATGAACCTCGCGAGAAATCGTTCCTATCCACAAGACAATTCTTTTCGCCTGTTGATTTACTCTGTTTCGGGGCGCTGTATACCTTCTCCTAGTTGGTGGCGCAAACAAAACTACTACAGCTACTTAAATGACCGCTATTTCTGATAGTTGATTCCGATAACTGTCTGTAGCACGACTCTTCTCCCTCCTCCTGTCATCGCCGGGGTTATTTTGGAAAAACTTCGAAATTTTTTTGTTTGGAATCAGTATTAATTTGGCGAAATACGGCAAGATAGCAGGTAATATATTAGGGGGAGTCTAACACCGCCATTTTACCCCCTCCGATACTACCGTTATAGGTATCCAAAAGGACTGCCTGCCAAAAGCCTTTTCTTGGCACAGTTCTAATGCAATTAATAAAAACTATCTAAATAACCATTCACTTCTTCAACTATCGTATGACCAACGATGAATAAGAATAAATTTGTGGGCAGGCAGCAGTTACTCGAAGTTGTTCAGGGACTTCTAGTCGTTACCAAAGAGCTCAAGAAGCTCTGAAAAACGGCCTTTATCGAGTTCTCTGAGTTTATGGAGTATTCTAGTCCTGCTCACATCATTCCAGTTGAAGAACACTACGATACCACAGTCGCAGGTAGTGAGGTCCAATTCGTGGCTTCTACCAATTCGTAGCAGGTGGTTGACTTAGCAGTGAAGAAGAAAGCAGAAGAATCGACAGGAAACGCCTCGAATGCGAATAGGTTAATTTTTCTTGCTTTGTACAGGTTTTACTAGTGTGGGCGTAAATAGAGACGCAGAGACGCTCAGCGACAAGGCAAAGAGACCACTCAACCGCGGACAATTTAGCACGCAGTCGCAAAAGCAACGGAGGTGAACATCTACATAAGGTAGAAGCCAAAATCAATTGAAAAGCGGTTTATTAGTCGCGGCTTTTTTCTCACGCGACCATTCCTTTTTAGCTGTTTGTATTTTTTATCATTCAACTTTGTAAGCGGACTGCAGCATTTGTGCTCAAATGAGCTTAGGGAAGGGTACCTTTCTTCTCCGCTTAACAGCTTCGTAAAACCCAAAATAGTTGAAATACTTACATTAGACATGCTAAGATTGCAGAATTTAGGCAGTAGTGGTTCTTTAACAAATTAATTTCACTAGAAGTGTCACCATGGGCCACGATATTGAAACATTCTCCGATTGCCAAGAGTGAACTTCATGGTCCTAATGTGGGTTCACAGCTGCAGATAATAGTAACAGGTAATGTCCCACTTGGCAAATTCAAAACCCTTGTAAATGCTGCCATGTTACATTGACTTAAAGACATCTCCGATTGCAGAGCGTGAACTTTAGGCAGCGTTCAGACTTGGCGACACAGAGCGTCACAGCGCCTGTTCGCCCCACAGCGCTACAATTACAACTGCGTTCCAATTCTGCAGTGCTTTATTTATTTAATTCTGTAGCCTTCCTTAATATTCTGTCTTTTTTCTTTGTTTTCCGTTCCTACTTCATCTTATGCTTCCTTTTTTGACTTTGGCATTCGGTCTCAAAGTAACCATACGCATTTGCTGTGCGCCATGAGCGTTAACCTTGTAAGGTATTACCCGATTGCAAACTTGTTCTCATTCAATTTCATTTTATGGGGTGGAACAAACAAGCAAATAATAACCCTGATACGAATAGCTGAATTCAAAAACAGTAACATGTGTGATGAAATAACAAGCAAATAATAACCCTGATACGAATAGCTGAATTCAAAACAGTATCGAGTATCGTTATAACAGCACAAACTGCCTAACGTTAATAGCACTATGACTACAGCCTCAAGTAAATGGCAAAACAATGGGGTTCTCAGCGGACGGTGGGGTGGTCCTGCCACCTTGGCGAGCGCTCTGATTACTTGTAGGTGGAAAGGCGCAGCATTGTTGCCACTGCGTCTCTGATACTGACTCTGCGCTCTAACACACGCCGCCGCACAATCTACTCACTCTTCCGTTCTGGACTCTCGCCGATCGATAACTGCTCTCAATCAGCTGATTTCTGTGGCACGAAAAAACAGTTGCACAACTGCGACATCAGTCACTAAAATATAATCAAAGCCGTTCACAATAATAAGACGTGCGGAAGACGCGGATTTGAGGATGGGGTTCAAAACGAAAAAAAATAGTGAGCACGTACACACACATTTTCAGCAAAATCATTGGAACAGTGAACCACCGAGACAAGTTCAAGCTCAAAAACAGAGTCAGAGATGGTTCTCGATGATAACAAGATCACATACGCTGGTCTGGAAACTCCGTCAATAAAATTAAAGTTAATTGAGAACATTCAAGAAAATTTCAAAGAACTTGCGAAAATGAGAAGAAGAACCAAGTTTTCTACGGGAGCTTCATTTCAGAAAAATGTGATCTAATTTCAGTAAGCATACTCACCTTTGAAAATTGAAGTCGGAACTAGTAAATATCAGCTTTTACAAGCTAAATATAGCAGAAATAAAGCGAAAATGCCGTAGAACAGCTGGTCGAGAGCGTCAGCAATTATCGATCGGTGAGAGTCCAGAACGGAAGAGTGAGTAGATAGTGCGGCGGCGTGTGTTAGAGCGCAGAGTCAGTATCAGAGACGCAGAGGCAATGATGATAATCACCTAGAAGTTTGCACCCTTCCACCGACACGCAATCATCGGACCGCTGGCCAGCGTGGGCGTAGGACCGCCAAACCGACCGCTGTAACTGTAAACACTGGATCCATCCGGATATATCACTTGAAAAAGCGCAAAACTACCAGTATCTTCGCGCTGCGATATCTGTTGAGACCAATATGTTTGGCTCGGTGCTGGCCCGTCAACGGGACGTCAAAAATAGTATCCAATAACATCACAGCATTCACTACCAATGACTAATTCGAGGTTGAATGTTGAGGTCCAAGAGGGAAGCTCAACATGAAATTAATGAAGGGATAAATAGAAATGGAAAACAAAGAAAGAAGCGTCAAATATCAAAGGAAGGCAAATGGGGTTCTGTAGATTTGCGCGCTTGCAATTGCAGTGCTGTGCAGTGCGTTACAATGTCCAGACCTCACGACGACGCGGTTTAGCGCGCAACGTCGCGAAGTCTGAACGCTGCCTCATGGTGCATTCATAGCTGCACGGAAGTAATGCCTCCCTGACAAATTCAGAACCCTTAAAAATGACGTCATCAGTCATTGACCTAAAGACACATTCTCCTATTGTAAACCATGACATCGTGGACTTCAGAGTTCGTGTATGAGTTACAGATGTTAAGTGGTTTATACACTACATTATTTACTTGTACTTACTGGAAAGTGTGCACAACATTGTCCTAGATCATATAAGTAGAGCACACGACCAGATAAAAACGCGGAGAAGCGAGACACTGCTGGGCCAATGAGAGAGCGGAGCCAAAGGATGAGACAACTGAAGACGAGCTGGAAGATAAGACAGACTCAAGAGTGCTTACAGTGGCAGATGGTGACTAATTCGCTTAGCTTTGAAGAAGGATAGGTAAGCTTAGTATAACTGGTGCACCAGGATCATAACATCTCAGATGAGGTATAGAAGAGCAACTACTCCGTGCAGTCAGTGTCTAATGAAGAGTTGAAGGTGTTGTTCTCTCAATTCTTTACGGCATGTGGTACTGCTTTGCTATCTGAAGAAGTTTCAAACAGTGACGTGATAGCTGCTAGTGCTTACTTTAATAATCTGATGTGACAATCATCAAAGAATCAGAAGGGTTTTGTTATCAGAAGAGTTTCTGATAAGATAAAAACAGTACCTGGCAGAGGTTTATTCGAGAAATGTTTCATTCTTTATCTTTCTTACTGAGCGATCCAGAACACTCCCACACTGGGAAAACTTCGAGAAGTGATCGCTTGAGCTGTTTCCTGGCAGGATCTTTCACGCCATTCTTGAAAATAAATATAAATAAAAATCTGCTGTACAGTGCATTTGCTTGCGTCAATAGTCTACTTATTATTGATAGATCACGCCCACCTCATTATCCTAAAAGGAGTTTTGCGAGATCGTATGAGAGCGTTAAGACTCTCGGAAAAACGTGTGTACTGAAAGATATTGACAGCTAAGAGCAGATCTGAACGTAGGGCAATGCTCGGTGGACTTTTTCAACTGCAAGCTGTAACGTGATGAAAAATCTTTTATGGTACCACAAATTTCTAATTGCAAATCCGTTTGCAAAGTAAAATTCTATCGGGCAGAGATAAAGGTTAACGATACCAAACTCGATAATCTATTGAACGGTCCCAGAGCACTGAAGACACAGGTACGAAGTGGATTAAGGTCATAGCGGGGTCATTGGTTGCGAAATGCGAGACGCAGCTGTTGTGGGTGGGACTTGCACTGAGATGTACGTTCTACAGACAACTAGAACTCAATTCCTTTAAGTGGCGCCAACTTTCTGTTTTTCTCTGCGCTCTCTTGCCTGAATGGCGCTTTGTGACCACTGTGACCTTTCACTTTTTCAAACTTTTTACGCACACTAAGCTGCCCATCCACCCCGGTATGCTTCGAAAAAAGAACCCATTTTCTGACTCCTTCATGTTTTTTGTACCTCACGATGCCTTGGCAGAGCCAGCGGATGGGGATAGGGCTGCGAAAACGGAGCGTGATTCGAGGTGGGCGCGGCCAAAACTAAATGTTTGTACACTTCGGAGATCAGAAGACAGTCTACAGGAGAGTGATGTGGGAGAACTTTCAAAAACCCATACCATCACCATCACAATTTCTGTCTCCTCGTGATCCTCCTGAGTGGGCGCCAATCAGCTTACACTTGTTTGACCGATGTTGTTGCTCATAGTCGTGGAAAAATTTTCATTTGAGCACAACAATTCCTTCACGGGGAATTGCTCTCCCTCAGTTGCATTCTAGGCCTTTGCATTCGGTTAAGGTGTAATTTTTGTACAATGTGACTACGAACCCTTAGCCCCACCTCACGATACTTCGTATGTTTCTGCGGATTACTCTTAGACTACTATTTACTCCGTGGCCACTTTGACACTTCTGGCAAATTTGTTTTTTGATAAGTGAATGGGACCCTAACGCGTTGACTAGTCGTAGTTGGCCGCGTTTTTTGTCATGTCACGAATGCCTTCAGCTTTCAGAGACTACCAGGTCCTCCGGTCACTATAAAGTGAAGCGTTCAGTTGACGAGTAGTGGCGGAACTCCGCTCTTCGAGCTGCTCAAAGTACGCTGTCGGGTAAGGAACGGCTGCTTAACAAAAAGAACTCGGGAAACTAACGCATCATCAGAAAACACAGGAAAGTATGCACAACTGCATTGAAACTGCCAACTTGTCTTGAATGTTGTAAAAACAATGGAAGAAAGGCGCTAATACATTTTGGCCACTTTATGTATGCCGTCAACCGCGACGGATTATCGGTTTGCCTGCAAAAGGTTTACAAATGAGTTGTAACGGGGAAGGTTGCTTGTTGAACTGCTCTTATTAATAGCTCTTCGAGCTCAGCAAAGACACCACTCTACGGAATATGAAAGGTAAAGCGGTGTTAGATTTCAAAGTGCTACAGACCAACAGTTTGTCAGATCCCTACCGAGCTCCATTCGGAATTGTAGCCAGTGTGGTAGCTACTAAATCAGCTGTCGTTCCAAGGCTAACTCAATCACCACGATCTTATGACCGGATCAATGTTTGACCACTCGTTGATCATGCTTGATACGCGGACCGACTACGTGATTCACTCCCCATGCTCAAGCACCCACAGGACACGAATAGATGTATAGGCCATGCAATCAATGAGAATGAAAATCAGGTTCTCTGTGCCGTAACCAGTCATTCGACAAAACAGAAGAGCTAGAAACGAAACGGCAGAAATTATACCTAACGTGTCCACGGAGAAGAAGGTATCTGGTTGATGAAAGCATGGGAGTAACCGCCCACATCTGTACACTTCAGCTACGAAACCTGACGACTGATCTTGAAACCCCACGTAGACAACGAGCCAGAATAAGTGTTCTTTTAGCATGGCATCGCTAGACCACACCACATCGAAAGAAAATCAGACGACTAACCTCCGCATCCATCCACATCCATGATACTCTCCTAATCCTGCTCTCTCAGTCTTGAAGAGCCACTTCTTTCGAACCTCCGCTTGAAGCTGTAATTCTAAAATATCAAGACATAGAAGACACAACAATGTGTTCATGAAGTCCGTGTTTGCGACGTTCTTAATGTCTACGAAATTTGACAAAGTGATTTTATGGTGATGTTAATGGGGTGTGGTTAATGGTTTAAATGATTCGCTGCTGTTGTTTCAATTTTATGAGAAAATAAACTCCACTCCCCAATTGTGCCACAACTTTTAATAGGTGGAGGCACTCCGCTATTTTATTGTTTCTTCTTTCAGAAATGGTGTACCTCAGGGCGAATCGCAGCACAATGTTCTGGAAGTCTTTGTGTATCTTATAAGAAAATTATGAAACCTGTTTTTTATGACTGGAATCGATACCAATACTGCTTGAGCACCAGCGTCCACACATCCCGGAGGTAGCCAGGGCCACCCTTGAGAAACTTGAATGGAAAGTTTTGCAGCCCGAATTATTCCCTCAGAACATTGCTTCATATTTCACACTTTCTATTCCTTGACAAATGAAATCAATGATGTCATTTTCAGTGAAAAAGAGGCCCTTGAAAAATGGCTCAGCAGCTTCTTCCAAGCAGTTTTCGGCAAACCTGCACCAACAAATTTGTTGGTACTTGAGTAAATCGTAAGTAGATTTAGGCAATTGAATGCGCTTCAACTGCTGTTACATTGTTAAGATTGAAAGGGACGGCGTGAACTCATCCCGCAACATGATGCACGAGGTGCATGCTTGTCAAAAGCACTCTTTTTAACGAAGTACACTACCACTTTCTGTTCCTTCCTTCCTTTGCAGATGACCCCGCCCTGAAGCCTTTTAGAATTTTTTTCCCAGGGTAATTTCAACTTTTTTTGAATTATACAAATACAGTGATACAAAAATCATTGCAATGTTACTGGAGGTCAGAGCAAGTTTGCTGGACATGTTTACTGGCAGTAGTCCTCTATTATGCTTCCTGTGAACATCAGCAGAAGTTAAGGGTTTCATTTCAGACAATCCCAGGAATGCAATACTGAAATCCGAGATAAGAAGAAATTAGTAAGGGACTTGGACTTCGTTGTAAATCAAGAAATAAGTTTTGAAGATCACTTGAGTAATGCAATTAACAAAGCTGAACAGTGAGTATGTTTGCTGTTCAGATCGTTCTAGTCCAAGGATCTCATCTCGCTTATAAAGGCGTAAAAATTTATTATCTAATCTATTATCGAGAGTGGGCAAGTGCCTTTATCCTGTTGAGTAGAATCATTCCAAAACCAACCACATGCATCTAAGTCAAAAAATCCTGTTGCCTCACCTGCATGGGGCTGGATGGCATTTCCTATTAAACTGAATATCTTTTTCTTTTTTTCCCCCTGTTCATTTCAAGATGTGTTGTTCTCTCCACATGCTGAAATGTTCGTTCCACATGTGAAAACATTTGGTACGTATGAAAAAGTAGGTAAAGTCTCCTTGTCGATAGAACGCATATAGGTACATGATGACCTGACCATTCGAGATTTGCAAGACTCCCTTCTGTCTATATATGTTCAAACTATTGCAAACGTAACGAGGCAGGGTTCAAACTTAATCATTGATGAAAGACGTACTGAAGATGTTCAGGGTGCTCTCACAAATATTCAGATCAATGAGGACATGCCTTCCTCTATCTAAAGTATTTCATCTTCGTCCATGGTTAGACGGCACTGATATGAGAACAGTTCTGCTGCTTCTCAACAAATGAGAGACATCATTCCCCAATAAACAGAAGTCCTCGATGCTTGTTGTGACGATATCGCAATGAAGGAGACTATTATCGCGCTGATCTTATTCAGAGCACCGACTAAGAGTATTAGATTTATTACATGTGTGTCAGCACACGAAATATGAGGAAATGATTTTCGTTACTTATCATTGGGGCAGAAACATGCTTCTTGAGATATCCAGCGAAAACATATGAGATACAACGTCAAGAGAAAGGAAAATTAACATGGTACTGAACATGCATAAAGCGAGAAGGCAGGAAAAGCCTAGATTTCCATGCCTTGTGGAACGTGACCCATAAAATGTTCAACGGTGCAAGATGTTTTTGAAACCGGCAGTATTTTTTGGTATAGCGAATGATTTGTCACTTGAAAATTGAGTTGCTTCTCTTCTTGTGGGAATTTGCGCCTTACTCTTGTCTTCTGGACCAGGTACTACAAGCTCGCTTTTCTCTCTTCCATGGTGACGAGTTCACAAAAATGAAAAAATCTTGGTATCAAGTGATTATCTTTAGTAATGAGATTGAAGATTCAACCTGTGCACGAAAGATACCCCAATCCGAACATCTTATTTCTGGCGATTCCTCTAGAACTATGACTACAACAAAACCAGAGCACGAGACAAAGATTCTTTATGGAACTATTCCGGACAGTTTCAGAGTCTCTGTTATTTTTAGAAATCGGAAGAAAGTGATAGAGTTGTACTTCAGAATGGAGTGAACAAAAGTGTAACATGCTTTCAGAAGTACACATAGATTCTTATTTAACAAGGTCTTTAGAAGACGCTACTTTCGTCGCTCTGCTTTATTCACCGTGATTGCGCAATGACGTGTGAATGCCAGTTTGTCATCAATAGTAGGCCCAGTATCGTTCAGTTTCTCACTTTTATTGAGGTCAGTTTGATCAACGTCAAGAGAGGTGTGGCGAAGTTGTAATAACGGAGTACTTGGTCCAAGAAATGGGGCGGCTGAGCGACCTTCTTGAACCAAACACTGACAACAGCGATACCCCCTTGAATGATTTTTGCATCATTTGCAGCTGGAATGGTTGTACTGATTTTCTATCATCGGTAAGCGCCTTGCAGTGAACTCCTGAATTCTAAACTGGTCCAGGAAACACGCAGGCGGAAAGGAGTAGAGAGTGTACATATACCTTGGCAAAGTTAACAGTATTACGTAATATCTGCTCTAGAGTATGGTACACTCGTGTTTGGTCCATTCAAAATAAATGCAGTTAGAAAGCTAGCAAGTATAAAAAACGAGGAACGTTTTCAGGAAAATAATGAGAACAGCTCTTGGATCCATCTATGACCAGTTTCTGTCAAACGATGACAGGAATAAAAATTTTCAAAAACCGCACTACAGTCCAGATGATAGGTGTAATTTCCACTGAGTCACAAACTTATTCATGAGCTTACAACCTTCGCAGCTAAGGGTGCAGTGACAAGGACAAGGGAAGGCAGTGTGGAGATCGGTGTGGATAGGCGGACGTTGAATTATAAGCCTCATTTCTACACTGACGGAGTGACCCCGTTAATCTAGAAGTTATGCAACGTGCATACGATACCAGTATCTTACAACCTGTCCAAACATTCTTTGAGCACATACGTGAACCGGCGAAAACTCTCGAGAGTGAATACGCTTTTTTTTCTTGCTATTTTTGATTCCTTATCGAATGTTCGTTACATCATCTCGTCCTCTAGTATGCTATTCGTACATTGAACTTTTTGTTGTGTAAACTTCTTGCAGAATTCGTTGATGTAATATATCAATAAATTTCCAAGTCGCAATTTGTGGACAACAGTCATGAAACTGGAAGGTACGAAAAGAAGAAAATTCCATCAAGATCGTCTCTACCTAACTGAAAGGTACTAACATCAACTACCAGTCATTGTCAGAGTGATATATTGTGACGGAGTCACATTGCCAATTTTTTTAATGCGTTCAAAATATTTACGACCAGGCGGCACGGTGATTACGGTGATATATCGAACAGTCGGCTGTCACTAGCGCGCTAGGTCGCCCCAACGACACGGAGAGCTATGAATGGCGGCTCAGGCACAAACTTATGTGCCTTTCGCACATCGTTCTTCACAATGATGTTTTGTATTTTCTGTTGTAATGGTAAATTTGTAATAGTAAGCAGGGAACACAGCCCAATTCAGTAACAACCACCCAAAGACACAGTTATCTTGGGCTTTCATTCCTTTCATCCAAATGGCATAATGGCTCTTGGTAGTATTATTTGTAAAGGATAGCGTAACGGGTAGCGCACTCGCCCGGAAAGCGTGAGGTGCGGGTTCGACTCCCGCCTGGGGCACGACTTTTGCCCACAACTCAGCTTTCTTGCGATAGTATCATTTTGTATTGCGTTTCATTAATATATTTTTTTCATTTCGTTTGCCTAATTCTGCGTCGTGCATATAATATACGCATAAACTCATCATGCAGTCAAAGTTTACCTTTTCAAATTTTAGACTGCTCCATCTACACTTGAGGGGCTCTCAGGGGAAAATACTGCATATTTGTGATAGTTTCTAATAGCCAGATCATTTATATCCGCGCTTATGTTTCATTTCTACTTAATGACTCATGTATCCCCTGTCGCATGCATCAACGAATCAATAGAAATAATCAAATGAATGAATACGTCAATAAATGAGAAAGATGATCAAAAAGTTCATTCAGGGCTGGGAGCTGGAGGAAGGTATGATGAGGCTAAAATGAATAAGGAACTGTTATTCTTGGCCAGTCATCTCCGGAAGGTGGGATTAGGACAGCTGGAGAACTCCCGTGGCTAGATAACTTCAATACAGCTGATTAACTGAAGCGTTTTAGTAACCAGAGAATAAGAAGAAGCCAGTCTTCGATCCTTCAAGAGTCATTCTTTCGATTTCTTCTTTATACTTTTACTTTCTCTGAGTATTTTGTAAAGTTATAAGAACACCTAGTTTTCTTTGTGTTTCTTCAATGTTCGCTCTCTATTTCAGTAAAGGTGTGAATTCGATGACGTGTTTTTGTGCTCTTTGCCTCCTTTGTCCATTTCGTGCCCCTAATCAAAGAAACGAATAACGCATCAACAAACGTGTGTCCGCTATAGCCGATTGATGCATATCCCCTCTGCCAACTGCGTACAAAGCCAAGCACCTATCAGATATAGATGATGCTGGTTCTCAGCTACCGTAACCCAGCGATCTTACGAAACGTATGGGCAGAGAGCTGAGTTGGTTAGGGCAGAAGCGGTTTTCACTTGTTAAGGGGAAGTGGCCAGCGCGATCGATTTTACGAGCGCATTTTGACGGAAACCGTTGGCGTTCGTTTTTGATCACAAATTTCTCGTCGCGCAATTATATGAGCAGTAGATAGCCAAAGTGATTATTTGGAGAGAAAACGTGCGAAAAAAACACATCCCTTGATCCGACTGTACAGCGATTTTTCCCGAGTTTCTCGAAGGAGGCCCAAGGATAAAGCTCCTGCCGATCATCAATATTTTGAGAAGCGACGCGCAGCCTACATCAATTCATAATCGTATGGCATGCTGAATACGGTACGGCCTGCAATGGAATGCAGTGGCCAGTGCTTTTATCCCCTTAAGGGTCACGTAGAGTCGAAGGGTCGGAGTCGGTTACGCTGAACATGAGCAGATCCGGGATAGCATGCCATGCCACTAGCGCAAGCGTGGTAACGGGCCACTTGTCAGTGCTCGTCATGCTGAATTTCTCACAATCTTTAACGTACACTGTTTCGAAAGCTGAGAGGTTTCTCCACATTAGGTGTAGTTCTATTTCGCTCTAACACCTTCAGGTTTCTCGCTTGAATGTTAAAATTAGCAAGAATCTCACCTAAGCGGTTTTCAATTGACTTCAGACAATAGCATATTAATTGTGCACACAGCAAAACAGTACATGAAGACAGTCCTTCTCAGGCAGTGACATTTCAGAGCTGTCGTCTCATTAAAACCGGCAGTTTCGATATTAAGCGGTTTCGATTCCCTTTACCCGTGCCTGAACAAGACTCTCCATGTTTCATTTTGCCGCGGGCCATGGGTGATTCAATACGACGCAAAGTAGTGAAGCAGCTAGATTACTCGAGGGCACTTCGTTGGAGCTAGTGCCTGTTGTGCAGAATCGCCTATAGGGCAATAGGACAATCTAATTCTAATTAGGATGCTAACGGACTAAAGATCCTCAAGAAACATTCCACGGTTAATCATGTCGAGATAGTGGTTCGCATGCGTGATTACCGGCGACCGATCACAGACTTGCTCACTCTGTGGTTCGAACGTGTGCAGCAAGAGCGCTACGGGCATACCACTTAAGCCCGGCTGGTCCTTATTTCCTCACCTTCATGGGCAATGGAGAGCTGCGCTAGAACAACTAAGGAAAGGTAGGTATCCTAAAGATCAGAGTGATGTGTTGGAGGGAAATACCTGTTATCCTTTTTAGAATCTGGAATCACATTGAATATCAGTTGCAATCCTCCAGCTTCGTCTCCAAGCAATTTTAAGCAATTTTAATTCTGAAACCAATGCGGGTTTCCGCAGAATGTCAGCGTATTCGGTGCTTCGATTCCGTCTTTTTCCTACTTTACAGGAATTGCTACTTTTATTCTACCTTTGGCATGTATCGTTACCACAGATCATGCGGGGTCCCTCTCATTATTGGAACATCGGTTGGGAGATTAACATTGCGATGATGAGTGCGAGCAAACCTAGCTGTCATAGCAAACCTTGCTGTATATTGACGCAGGTCCTCGTCAATCTCGTCAGAACAGCCATTTTCTAAACTGTTTACTTCATTTTATAGAAGTAGCCGTCATAAACAGTGACGGCTACTTCTACAACAGTGGCGTGACTAGAAAAATGGATAAAATGGAATGTGAAAATGAAAATGAAAAATGGATTTGGCGCAGTTCTGCGTTTGTGGTCACTCAAACTATGTTCCATGGGATGGGGGAGGGCAGGTGATGGACCTGATTTTAGTGTCTAGCGTCAAGTCCCACAAAGTTTTTGTCATATACTTCCGTGTTGTTGTCCTTATTTCGCCCACACCGCCACACTGATGATTCCCAGGATTGGCGAAATTACAGTGGTTCGTATGTGGTTAAGGGATGAAACAAACCATTGCTCTTCTTGTAGTAGTCTTTCTACACTTGTCTATTTCTTCTTCTATTCAACGTGGTGTAAGATATGGTTTTCATGGGATGCTTAACTTTAGAGCAATCGTCATCCTATTTTGTTCTGAATAAAATATGCTTACACTTGTCGCAAAACGAAAATTAGCCACTAAAATCGCATCTGGGGCCACAAACAAATGAAGTACGCAGCAACGGCTTCCACATCGCCAAGACATGGAGTGTAACCCTTTGCAATATCCGGTCGATTTAGCTTATTGATTTAGCGTTCAAATCAATACGTGATGAAGAACATGTGACGGAAACATGCACGATAGATGATTGAAAGTGATAAGGATTGATAAAAGCTGATAAGGGACGTCAGAAGAAGAGGATTATCGAGTTCATAGCGCGGGCCACAGTGACAGCTGGGTTTTGGCTCCGACGAGTAAAATAGATTGAAGGGGAGCCTATGCAGTTCTGCGTTTGTGGTCACTCAAACTATGTTCCATGGGATGGGGGAGGGCAGGTGATGGACCTGATTTTAGTGTCTAGCGTCAAGTCCCACAAAGTTTTTGTCATATACTTCCGTGTTGTTGTCCTTATTTCGCCCACACCGCCACACTGATGATTCCCAGGATTGGCGAAATTACAGTGGTTCGTATGTGGTTAAGGGATGAAACAAACCATTGCTCTTCTTGTAGTAGTCTTTCTACACTTGTCTATTTCTTCTTCTATTCAACGTGGTGTAAGATATGGTTTTCATGGGATGCTTAACTTTAGAGCAATCGTCATCCTATTTTGTTCTGAATAAAATATGCTTACACTTGTCGCAAAACGAAAATTAGCCACTAAAATCGCATCTGGGGCCACAAACAAATGAAGTACGCAGCAACGGCTTCCACATCGCCAAGACATGGAGTGTAACCCTTTGCAATATCCGGTCGATTTAGCTTATTGATTTAGCGTTCAAATCAATACGTGATGAAGAACATGTGACGGAAACATGCACGATAGATGATTGAAAGTGATAAGGATTGATAAAAGCTGATAAGGGACGTCAGAAGAAGAGGATTATCGAGTTCATAGCGCGGGCCACAGTGACAGCTGGGTTTTGGCTCCGACGAGTAAAATAGATTGAAGGGGGAGCCTTAATTGTCAGTGACAGGAAGTGATAACGGCTGATAGGAGGTGATATGGGGCGATAAAGAAAAAAAGTGATAGGTGGAAGGACGAAAACATTTTGGCGGTGGCAGAAGTTCACGAAAGTTTAGAGCAGTAGTATGAGGGAATTCAGGGGAAAAGCCTCACGAAATTCGTAGCGCGCTTAACAGCAGCAGGTAGGGTCAAGAAGTTCCAGTATTTGCCTTCTAGAAAAGTGTTAGGCACTTCTTGGTTTTTCCTGTTTCAAATGCGCCAGATACACCCCCCTCCTCAGCGACATTAGTTTTTTTGAAAAAAAAGCAAGGCACTCTCGCCACTGCAGTAGTGAAGAAAAAAGTGTGAAAAACAGCCTTCAATATGATCCTCTTCCTTGAACTTGATCATGATCATCGGACGAGCGTAGGATGGTCAAGATCAACAGTGATATCACATAGTCATCGATCACAGGTGAAGATTCACTGCAAAGCGCGGTGAGAGACCAGAAAAGGACGAGCGAGAGCATAACGACATTAGTACGACGACACGGGCAAGGGTAGGCCGGCATGGGCCTCCTTGGGCCTAAAATCGAAGTTTACTGTGCTTTACAATGCCATTTTGCAAGTTTTGAATGCAGTGCAACCTCTACAATCGTCTACCGGATCATCTGACACATTTAAGAGGTTATAGCCTTAGTTTTGAGGAAAGTGAATTTAGGAGTTATAATTTTGAGAAAAACCGAGCAGAAGTGTCGAGAAAATGGGAGAACTCAGGAACGGGAAGAGGGCTCGTACAAGAGGAGGTGACTTTGAAAGAAAGGGGGAGGGGGTCGTATTTCACGATTCCTCCCCCAACGGCAGGACGTGTCCAGTCAGCAAGTGAACAGCTCAGATGCTCGAAAACCACCGCAACACTGGTCCGAGCTCCCTAAATTACGTCACTTCCATTGGCACAGCGGTTTCGCTTACGGCTTCACAGGCATTAGCGCGCGACGTGCTGCTAAAAACTTCACGACTGATCAATATTCGACTATCACGCCACTCATGTACCACGTATTACTACGATATATCCTACTGCCCTGAAATACCATAGATAAATCCGCCAATAAGCCAGTCCGCCGATAAACATAATAACAAGAAAACACAGATAGATAGGCATAAGTGAGTCAGTACCCTGATCCCAAGTTTGGCCTTTTTTCTTGCTTTTCGATTCTTTATCAAATGTTCTCTTGGAATTTGTTTGTACTTCTAGGATTCCATTGTTGGTGAGCCACTCGTAGGCAAAGGGCAGCACAGATCTCCTAGGCTTGTAAGATGAATACGCTGACCGCCGAGCAAGCCACTGATGGTGTTTTTTTCCCAAAGAAAAGCGATCTTCAAGCATTCCAGCAAGGCTGGACATATCCAGCTGTACTCCCACCGAAAACGAAGCGCTCACACATAGCCCTCGGTCTGCAGCTGAATGGCGCTTTTCCCCTCCTTCAGGGTTCCTTCTGAAGAGTGTTCGCTCTTATTGGTAACGGGAGCATTTCTTTGGCACAGTGCAACATATTTTACGAGCAGGGTCCGTTTTGGGTTTAGAATTTTTCTTTTACTTTCATGGCGTTTTTCACTTTGAGTTCCGCATATCTTCAATGGACGTTTCGTGGAAATGTCATTTGTACCCTGCATCTGTGCATCTGCTGATATTGCCATGAAGTTCGCTACCACTTGAAAAATGTGTTGCCATATTTCCCTTAACGATACGGTGATTTTTCCCATCGATCTTTGACTACTTTAACTAATACCTTTCCTGATTGGAGCGGTTAATAGGGGCCCCGTCTCGGAGGTTTTAGGCGGACTTGTCACCTTCTCTTTACTATTACATTGCTCAGTGCCTCTACCCCTTTCCTGTGGAGAACCAAATTATCGTTCCCACTGCCTTTGATTCTGTTCTGAAGGAGTAAGCTCGGATGCTCTAGTATGTTGTTTCGTTGTTCGGATTTTTTTGTTGTGAAGACTCCCCGCAGAAAATTGTTTGCGTAGTAAATAAATAAATAAATTGAAAGTATACAGTCTTCGCTATTGATCAATTATTCTTGGGGTGTAACACGTATTCCACTTCCATTTACAAGTGTAGTGAATGCGCTGCGACCTTAACACCTACTTGCAAGGACCAGCCGATGTACAAGTCACTGTTTTTCATCTTCTCAGACAACCTGCGTTACTTATGTTACCGGTACCTATGTTTTGTCCCTGGACGTGGCAGGCTTGACTGGCTTGGGCGAGGGCCCATCCGGGATTCAACCCCGAACAGCGTCTGTCGTAAGCGTGTCTGTTACTACACCACCTCCATATGGGATAAATAAAAGTAAATAAATGTGTATATGAGGCGACCTAATAGTCGCACGCATTTACACTCCTTATCCGTGAGACGGAGTAGGCGTGGCTTTTGAGCATGGCATAGGACGGGTTTCTCGTGGGATACTTCCGTTGGAAACAACTTCTATCCCATTCTGTGCTGGATGTAGACATGACTACGACTGCTCCAAAATGACAATATCACACTATCTCACGAAAACCCGGGCCGCCGCCATTGTATTAGGTTGGCGGGAAAGTTCTGTCATATATTTTTGAACCCAAAATATTTGCTAATTACCTGAAGAGCGTTAACCGGTAATGTGAGCACTTATACATCAAAGAATGGTCTTTCTATTGGTATCACTGGCTTGACTCCTGCTTCTCCTTATTGTGCAATATGAACAAGAATGTTATCCGCTACCTTTGGCACCGACCCCTCCAAGCGCTTCCTCAAACTCTTTCTTCTACCGCCCTGGCGCCAGCATGACAGCTGTGATGCCGAAATAATGGAGCTGCATAAGGACGATGTCTACGATTATTAGACAACCTTCCACGACGCTAAAGCTTCAGAGCCGCAGCCTACAGTTTGAATGACGAAGTGAGGTTTGGGTATACCTGTGAACTTAGCCTGAGGGAGCTGTGGGTCGGTAAACTGCTGGACGAAGAAGCTGCGTCCTTGGTCGATCCGTATGCAAAGCAGCTACGAGAGCTGAGGCGAATCGTCGATCAGAGGGAAAAATTCGTCCGCACAGTCCGTCTTCAACGTGATGGTGCAGCCCCCTCTGTCCAAAAAAGTTCGAGCCGAACTTCATGCAAAAGAGCTGGATGGCTCTCCCTGCACCGGTGTACCCCAGACATTGCTTA
>MU931953.1:0-11477 GCA_036418165.1 Cooperia oncophora | reverse complement strand
CAGAGCGAATTCGTGGATTGCGGTATTCTGACGCATTCTTGTCAAATGGATGATGTAATAGTCATGTTCAGGGTGTCACATTAATCTTTAAGCCAAACCTCCTGGAAGGAAAATTTTCAAAAAGAAGCCAGCGAGAATTTTGGGAAGTCATGCAGTAAAGGTAGGTGAACCCTAAGCGGTTTCTAACATAATAATCCAGGAAGTTGCTTTTGAAGGACAGCTGCGTTATGAGAACGCTTTGTAATATAAAAACTGTCGCTTTAGAGACCAACATTACAACACCGGTGCTGTCCCAAGGAACAATGCTGAAGGCTGATAGGCACAAAGGTGACGCAAAATAGCAAAGGGCTTTGCAAAATCTCCACTGCAGGATGTAAAGACAGTAGATTCTGCAGTATTCGAAAGAATTCAGACTTACGCGGACTGAGCTGGAAAAATGATGTGTGAACCACGAAAATGCGCAAGCTAGGGCACTTCCTCTCGCTGGGATTAATTTCTGAAAGATAGCACCGCTCCCCTTTCCCGTGCTACCTACCATCTCCCTGAGTTTTCCCCACCTTTCCAAGAAAATTTCAAGTTACTTTCACCCTCCCCCCCCCCAGGGAAACTGCCGCACATTCAACGCGCGTGAAACATGAAAAACTATCAGAATTCTGGGCCAATGGGCACCGTCTCCTTCCGGCTACCAACTACGACTCCTACTGGGGATTCCCACGGCGTACGACATTCTCCGAACGCACAATTTCACGGGTTAGCGTGGTGGGGATAGTCGTTCGGTGAGTCTACACTACCAACTAGCACCCTTTTTTTTGGGGAACGGGAGGCATGAGCGACGCGTGGACTGACCAGTTGTCACGCACCCCAGCAATATCGACGTATTTAGTATTCCGAATCTAACAGAAAAGCAATCAAGATTTTGAATGTAAAAGAAGTGTGAGTAAGCGCACGCCTGTGAACTTTGGGAACTGTGCTCCTGAGCGGGACTCTCAAAGAACTGAACTTAAGGTTAGCAGTTTCTGGCGTGGTCCTGTCATTCAAATATACTTCTCCACTTTGTTCAATAATCGTTCCGAGGGGAGGGTCGCGGAAGAGTCCAAAAAACCCCAAAAAGTCTAATAATTACTATGAATGACCGATTTACCGACTCACCGCCCCGAGAGTTATCCACGTATCTTTCTGGTATTCAGTTCATTTCGATATTATCCTTTGCAGGGTTAGGGGTAATAACCTCAGAGAGGAAAGCATTCAGGACTCCTTGTGCAGAAGTAGGAATATCAACAGTTAAGCTTCCCTCGTCTTTCGTTTTTTCCACCCCTGATTCATTTCCTTCCTTGCTTCTCTTCTCCCTCATCCTTAATTCCCTCTCTTCGAATTGTTCAGCCAAAAATACAATGAGGAAACACCTCTGAACCCTCTCAGCAAGTGAACAACCGGTTGACAAAAGCCCTGTAACCCATGGAAATAGGGGAGACGGCAAGAGAATCGTAATTGCCGCTCGTCGCGCGCGGCAATGGGCGCGACGTTCCCTTAATTTGCACTACCCTTTCGATTGGAGCATCGGATTCATGTACACAAGGACATGGTAGACACTTATGTCTATTTTTGGTCATACATTGTCTATTCTCGACCAATACCAACTGAAATCGTCGTCATTAGCAGGCGCGATGCTGTACCGGCGCCCATTGAAGCGGCGAATTACGATTCTTTTGCCACATACCTCATGGAAATAGAGGCACCATTTTCAATTTGTTCACCGATCCAGGACCCCACCCCCCTTTGGCTTGGACAAAAGTCATAATGAAGGTACAGGAGTCGCATTTTTGCACAAACAGCTTTAAATTTTTCCATGGTCATTAAGGTTGTGAATGGAAAAAGTGTGTCTCATTGACTCCACGAAGTCCACTCAAAGTAGCCGTTTGAGAGAAGTATGTGGTTCCAGAGAGGGAACTCGCAAATTTCAAGATTTCCTATAAGGGAAATGAGAATTACTTAAACAAAAACTGTCTAAATTTATATCAATCGCGACTTGCCCGGACAATTTTCGACCGTCACCTTTGTATAATGCAAATATTTACAAGTGTAGAATGGTTCTGTTAACGTTCCTATTCTCACTGAGGAAAAAGAACCATTCAAAAGCTTGGGAATAACTTACAGGTGCCTGCGTACGCATGCAGAATTGAAGTCGGAAGATGGAATACCAGTGAAGACATGGAATGAATTGAAACTGGATCTTTTTTCTACAGTTTCATGAGCAAAACAATGTGACGCGCGCCGAGCTGAAATTGATCATGGCTAATAATTCACGACGTGGAAAACACTCGCACAAGAAGGAAGGCAACAAATTCAGCACGTAGTCTTTCGCATGCAACATAGCGATAACCAATATTAAAGGACGCCCACTGTTAGCGACGGGGCGCGGAAATCCGCATATGTGAGGATGTTGCCCCTCGTAACTAAGGAGTAACGCTTCTACATACATAGATATCTCATTGTATCCAAGTGGCAGGAAGTAATAACAGTTGATAAGTTACCATAGGGCTTCAGAAGGCGTCATCAACTTTATAAAGCGCGTCATAGTGAGCGTAGAACGTTGGTTCCAAGAAGTAAGATAGGAGGCAGGATGGGAACATTATTGGTGGGCAGCCGGGCGTGATAACAGCTGGTAAGATAACATAAGGAACCTTACAGGGGGAGGGTCACATGATCCATAACGTGCGTAAAGCGATGGTAGAAATTAGCGTTCCAAGTAACCTAGTGAGTAAGGCAGGATGGGAACATTATCGGTGGTCGCAGGGACGTGGAAACAGCTGGTAAGATAATCAGGAGCCTCAGAAGGGAGAGGGGTCGGCAATATTCATACACATCGGCATCAGCGACGATGGACATTTGGGTTCAGAATAAGATAGCGGGGCAGGATGGGAGACATGATGGTTTGGTGGCAGACAGTGCATAACAGCCTGATAAGATTGCCCCGAAGTTCGCATGCGCGAGAGTTGTAGGCAACACTGGAACTAGTCGAGCAAGTAATTCAGAGGTGCTGAGTGAACGTTAAAGGTGGGCGATAAATTCTGACAGTGTCCAAGGGCTTTTGGAGTCCGTATATGCTCACATCACCATGGCCAAAGAATCAATGGGCAAAGGCTAGTGAGTCAAGATGTTTCTATCATAGCGAAGCGACCTCAGTTTAGCCGCCGGAATCGCTTCCAGAGCTAAACGCTAGAGTTTCACCGATAACAGGATGTCTGGAGTTGTTGGCCAATGAGGAATGATAAGAGCCACTATGGTTTCTTTCCATCGAAATTCTTCTAACCGCTATGTTGTCCTATTTCAACGAATGCAACGAAGGGTGCTTTTAGAAATATGATAAGCACCAAACATTGGCAAATGTTCATAAATGGGGAGAAAACTTGATGAAATGGGGCCGGAATTTTGAAACCATGGGCGGAATTAGCGTCAAGTGTTAGTGCTGTTTTTCACAACCTATCAGTACCATAGATTCCCATACCATGCGCGCAGTAATGCGCGTCAGCCAGACTGGTAATCCCATATGAAGCCTACTGATAGGAGAAGTGGTATTCGATGCCCGACAATGTCACTCGCATTCTATTTTATCCTAGTATATATAAAGACAACGTCTCTTTTACTGTCTTCCTTTCTGTCCGGAAATTCGGCATCACGTGAAGAGCCGGTTCGAGAGCTCGGCTCAAGAGTGGTATGGAAGTAGAGATGGCGTCAGGATGTACGGGGATTACGCTATGAACCCGAGCTAAGCCCACCTACTGGACCTTTATTAATTTTATGCCCGGTGAAGCCGGCCGATCTTGCTGTCCTCTCTCTTTTGAAAATCTGTAGGTAAGACCCACTTCCAGGAGGGAGCAGGATCAGCCGGTGAAGCCAGCCGATTCGATATATGATATCCTGATACTGTTCTTACCCCTTTTTGAAGCTGCAGTGCGGGAAGTCCACCTGGCGACAATGTGCAGTAAAAAAGTTTTTCCTAGCTAGCTGACTCAAGATTAAGGTGAACTTATCAAGGTATGGAGCGTTACTATCGAGATGCAGCAGAGACGCAGAGTGTTTTCTATCAAACTGCAATACAGATAGAGAGGTTTAGTCCACTTGAGAGACGCAGAGGGAGCCGAGAGAGTCAACGCACAGCACCGCTACGACGTTGAGTGGATTGGGTCCTGACGCGAATGCTGTGTACCGCTTCCAATGCCTGTCTCCGGAGCACACCCAGAGAGAGCGATACTACTACAAAAATGAATTATTCAGATCCCCTGTGACGAATGCAAAAAAACCACTGAAATCGACAATAGTTCAACATGAGGCAAATAATTCTTGGAAGATCGGAGGCTTACCATGGAAGCGCTCTAGCAAAACGTCCATTGCCATGGCAGCCCGACCACGTCAAAAAATAGTGCGGACGTGCGGCCGATTCTAGGATGGAATGTCAAAGGCAAGGTTGCTAGAGTGAGCAGGGCACAGCATCACGTCGTGCAAAATATTGGATTAATGCTCTGTTTAATTTTCTCCTTCCTCACGATCAAACAACAATCACAGTTTAATACAAGTAGTAGCGAATGTATAGTAATTTTGGGGGCCGCCAGGGCACATCATTGGTTACAGATTTTGGTCGAGTCCGCACGAACCCCCCAACCCCCATTTTTTTGAGGGTTAGCACGCCCCCTCCCTCCGGCCCTCCTCATCGAGCTGTCGAGCGAGGGGGAGGGGGTAAATAGCACGGGAAACGGGAAAAGCCGCGTGAAAAACACGACCCCCCTTTTACCAATTCTCAGATTTTCCCCTAACTTCCTGCCACTTTTCCAAAATTTCCCGAAATTTTTCCTACTTTTTCCCAAAAATATTGCTGTCGAGCGCGGAGGGGAGGGGAGGGTATATAGTATACATGAACAGGAAAATCACGAAAAAAACCACCTGTCTCAGAAGCCGGAAGGCCAGAAAGTAAATACGACCCCCCCCTTCCAACGACGAGCAAGTACGACACCCCCGCCCCTTTCACAAAGTCCGTAAAGCGAGAAAAATCAGTATCAAAATATCAATATCAAATCATTATCAAAATAAATTTTTCTCAGCCCAGATACGACCTCCCCCTCTCCCGGCGACCAAAACACACCCCCCCCCCCCCCCGTTGGGGACTTAACAACAGCGATGTGCACTGGCGCGATCACGAACAAGGGAGGTCGTTCAGGGCGATGGTTGAGTTTTTTCAAAATTCTTGTGTCATGATATTGTAGTGGGCACACAACGAGGATCCACAGGAACTGGTTTATTTTCGCTGCGCGACTTTAACGAATAAAAAAGTAAAAAAATAAATAACGCTAAAAAATAGGTGCGATGCGGTTGGATCGCCAGAGGACAAAATTTTGCTTTTCTACAAGTTTTTCATTTTTTGGATCCATGTTTGTCTAAATAATTGGTCCTAACAAAAACATTCACGATAAACTGAACAATCCTACTTTTATGGAGCAAAACTGCTTTTTCGTTCGAATTCGTTTGTATGCACAGACTCAGCTCTTCGGCGCTATGCCGGTGCCAGATGGCACTGGAACCGAAAATAAAGTCTAGAATCGTGATCAGGGACTGTCGATTACCCCTAGGAGCGATGCGAAGTTTAACAAAAAAAATTTTTTGACTTTTCGTGTTGTAGGTGACGTGTTTGTCGGCGTGCTGAGCGACAGCTCTCACATCTTCGTAACAGCGATAAGGTTGCGTTGACGCACGGACGACGCGCAACTCAATAAGCAAACCCAAGAAGGTCAAAACAATTGTTTTGACCGAAAATTCGTTTTTAGTGGTAATCAGTGGCCCTGATCACAAATATAACACCTATTCTTGGTCCACGCAATTTGGCGACAGAATAGCGGTGAACGTTCCCTATATTGGTGTACATAACGAATTCAATGGAAGTAGAAGAATGTGGCGTTCAAATTGTCCTATAATTGTCCACACTAAATCAGAAGTTAACTAAGTCCCACAATCAGATGCAGCTGTATAAGCCTATGGGATCAGACGTCCGAGCAAACAGATCTCGTTCAATGTCGTGCGTGAAAACCGAAATAGTAGAATAGCACTGACTTATGAGGTGAAGCTGCTCAGAATGTGGCCCATAAATGGCAAACATCCGCAGTTATATTCATGCGCGGACACTAATGGAAGCGAGAACAGCGAAATCTGGAAAATGCAAAAGTCCGAGCACAAGGGGAGCCGAAACGATAACGCCACCCATCACCTCGATTGCGAAACCTTCACCACATCGTAGGTCATGCACATGCTCGACTCATGTCTTAGCGCTCTTATCCGTTGATGAGATAACGCAAGAGAGCCGTTAGCCTTGAGCACGTGACCCAAGTTGGAAGCTTACGGCGATTTTTCGCTTCGATTCAAATAGCCCCTTTATAGGACCCCCCCACTCAGCAAGTGGTCAAAGTTGCAAGTGACCTACGCCGTATAGAGGTCCAGAATGAAGCAGATTCCAAAAATTTCTGTTCAGCGATGTCGTTTTTTACCTTTCCTGGAAGCGCGCAGCGAAAATGAAGCACAGCTTTCAGGTCCTTGCATGAGCCCCTACAATATGCAAAAAACCGTTTTCGAAAAGCTCACCACGCCCTGAACGACCTCCCTTGTAAGAATGGGGTGGAAGGTGGGATATATAACGCACGTGAAGTGGGAAAATTTTCAAAAACGGGAAAAGGCGTGGAAATGCGACCCCTCTCCCTATTGAAATCTGCCAGTGACGAGTGGCTCAAACAGAAATCAACTACTTAAGAAATGTTTCGAGGGCAATTACGATCAAAGTCCCCAGTGGCCAAATTACGACTTCCTCGCAGTGTTTTTCACAAAGGGTGCTGTGCCCTGACGGTGAGTTGAGTGTACTCAAAACATGCGGGTCCTCCACCACCAGTTTTCCGAACCAGTCCTAAGGCCGCTTTCTGACTAGGAAAAGCTGGCGTCTGGCGAGAAGAAAAGCCTGGCTAGAAGAAACCTTTCTTAACACTGCTTGTGAAACTGATTCATCTCATGGTCAGTTCTAGAACCACTAGAAGGAACCACAGCGTTTCTAAGACAGCATTCCGCGGTGACGATGGGTCGAGAAATGGGAATCACAACACTTCCAGGCCAGAGCACTGGAAGTGTTGTGATGTTGCCGACACTTTCTTCCTCGAGTGCAACGAGAGCAGAGCAATCAGCAAGGCGCAATGGTTGCGAGACCCCGCCCATTCAGTCATCGCGAACTATGCCTTGAACACTCACATAAGGACCCTGTAATAAATTCAATGTAAGATCGCTCAACTGTAGTACCGCTGTCTGTCTGTGGTGCACCAGAATAGCACTGCATCATTTGTAGGAAACAAAAACTCATCGTCTACTGGGCAAACGACCATTTTCGATAAAGATACCAGTAAAGGTTGCCATGCAATGCTACGATCGATAAATACGTTACAAGTAACATGTTTATGCCGACGATTTTTACTACCGATTACACGCCACATAGAAACACATTAGTCACAATTTTAATAGGATTGAAACTGTAGGAATACGACTATGACGTCATCGACAATTAAATCGCCTCGTTCCAATCCCACAAAAACGTACAGCAATTCAGCACCTGATTGTATCGACAACAGTCCATCCTCTGAAACCATACTAAATTATATGACAGAGTAAATACACCAATTAAGGAACACATTGTACGGTGTTTTTGAGGCGGTGTGTTTTCGACCGTGTACGTGGTGAACAGGTCTAGCATGCGCCAGAAATAGGGCCACTCTCGCTATTGAGGTGCGTAAGGATAGCAAGAAGCGTTGCTTCCATGTCGGCGCGCATATATGCACCAAGAGCCAAATCACGTTGGCCGCTGGCTCGTTCTGTATCCTCTTCATGCCAAATAGTGCCGGTTTTAATGCGCCCGGTGAAGATGTTATTCAGGAATAGTTCCAGTTGTAATGATAATAAAATTACGTTAGAGAGGGGCCTCTCAGAAAGGCTCAAGCAAAGGGCACGCAAAGCTCTACGGTCGCTGAGAGCCGCCAGACGAGGGCGTAAGCGCGCATGGCCTGGCTGAGTGACTAACGATGAGCCAATCGCAGGCGGAGACATCAGCGCAGTCAGAAGCTCTAATTTTCTTCAACCCACTTCTAGTGAGGGGAAATTTCTTCCCTTGTTGACTTTCTTCGATTTTTCCCTTTTTCTCTCACCTGCCCCCTAGTGACAGAATCACCATAAAGTCACTAATTCTGACAATTGTTTGATGAACCTCTTCCCCACCCTTTTTCGAAGAGCTGGGAAGATTTCAGGAAGTTGGGAGAATTAGAATAATGGTAGGTGGAAGGGGAAAGGAAACGAGGTCGTACCAGAGGAGGGAATTCTGTGGGAGTCATACTGACGTTGCCATTTCACAGAAATGCGCAAGAAACATCCCACCTGTACGGCAACCGTTCATAGTATCTTTAGAAGGGTAAAGAAATAAGGATAAGATAGAAAAGAAAGACAAAAAGCAATGAAACCCGTATGAAAACGTACTCTAAACCGCGACATAACACCCTCGGTCCTTTGATCTGAGAGATCCGAATCCATCGCTTCTTCTCTGAGACTGCCCTGAAAAATTAAAGGCACTTTCCGCGATAAAATAAGGTGTATGATCTCTCAAATGTGTCAGATGATCCGGAAGGCGATTCCGGAGGCTGTGCTACCTTCAAAAAGTGGAAATTGGCAAGAACTCCGCTGGAAGCTGACCAATTAGGCCCATGGGCACCCCTTAGGCCCATGCCGACCCCACTGGCTGCTAGCTACTAGCTAGTAGCCACTATGCTATCTCTCTCCATTCCGGGAGACGGGTAAGAGAATCGCAAATTGCCGCTTCGTCGCGCGCGGCAATGAGCGCGACGTTTCCCTGTTCCGCACTACCCTTTCGGCTAGAGCATCGGATTTCATGTAGACAAAGACACCTATGTCTATTTTTGGTCATACATTGTCTATTCTCGACCAATACCACCTAAAATCGTCGTCATTAGCGGGCGCGACGTCGCACGCGACGCCCACTGGCGCGGCGAAATACGATTCTCTTCGCCACATACCCCTTCATTTCGAATGGTGAGAGTGAGGTGATAAGATAAGAGAGCTGATATCTTTATGATAACGACGAGTGGAAATTCGTACAAACACGCTTTTTCTTCATTGCATGCACGTACAAGTTGGGGTCGGCATGAAGTCCTATTTAGGGCATTTTGACTGCTTTTTCTGCTTCTTTTCTCCACTAATCACTTACCTAGCACTTTGTCAATCGTATGTGAGCTCCGATACCAGCAATCTGTGGTCACGAGTTTTTACCTTCAAATCTGTAGCTCTATGCCTAAGCTAACTTTATCGGCTTTCTACTGCATGTGCAGGCGAAGAAGCCCATCAGCCTACTGTTATCCGTTTATTGGACTCTTCGCTCGCGTGCAAGGAAGCCTCGAGAATGGTCGTAACGAGATAATAGTATAGATGACCCAAGCTGCCGTTTTGTTCGACTCCCGCCTCGGGTTCGACTTTTGCCCATAACTCAGCATTCTGGTGGTACGAGGTGTTCATTTCAGCAGCCGCACGAAGTTGCAGTTCATGGGTTGGAGAAGACATGAGCACAATTGTCCCAAAATGCAAATATTTCACCTAGAGCCACCTGAACCTTCAAACTAGGTAGTAGCCACCCCTACCTCGTCTTAGGGACTTGCACTGTAGGCACGAGGGTACGTTGGAGATCCTTTGTCAGAGGGTCTTATCTGGTTGGTGGAGGAAGAAGGGGAGGTCGTATTTGGCCTGCAAAACCTTTTTCAACAGTTCATTTTTCATGATTCACACACGTTTTCCACAATTTCGGGATGCTCCTACGGGGGTGGAGAGAGGGGGAGGGTCGCACTTGCTCGTGGCTTTCAGGGGCAGTCCTATTTGGCGTCAAGAATTTTTCCCCGTGCACGAGACAATTTTTCTCTGTTGTTGACTTTTCGCGCTTAATACCCCCTGCTCCACCCGCAGATTTTTTGGGGAAAAGTGGAGAATTTCGTGAAAAACTGGTTGGAAGCAGGAAAATTAAGTAAGGTCAGTAGAATGGCAGGTGACATAAGGAGGTGAGTCGTACCAGGACAGGAAATCAAGGAGGGGATGGCCTGGATTTTCAAAAAATTTATCCCATCGTCAAGGAGTGCTCTGATAGGCAACAGTGCGATTGCCACGCCTATGATGCCGCTTGCGGAGCCTCTTTCGCAGACCCCCAGCACCTCAACCGACAACCGAAATCATTTGGTGAAACGGTAGTATACTGTAACTCATAGAATGGTAAAAACGTAACACTACTCACCTCAGCGGTACTGAATACGATGGCCAGTAACAGTAGAAGCAGATGAACGGCGGCTGCTTTCAACATGCTCGACTGTACGCTTTACTGACGCAAGAATGACCACGATAAGCTAATAATAAGAAGCGTTTCGTGAAGCTGAGAATAAACAACAATTACGGCGAGAGAACTGGAGCGTGAACTGTGCTACGGGCATGTAATTACTATTTATGAATATGAGGAATTGATGCTTTTCAGATGTCCTTCGATGCCGGAGAGAAGAGTGGAAAGAAAGAAGAAGGAAAACAAAAGAAAAAGCACTCGGGAATCATCCGTCGATATTTTTTCTTACTTTAAAGTCTGCTTAGCCGACAACATCTGCTTTACTCTGCCTCTATTTCCTTCTGCATCCTCTCTCCAAACCGGTGAGTCAGCACCCTCGCGGCGTCTCATCATGCCGCTCAAAATAGGCATCCGTCTTGATCATCCTCATCCCCTTGAAGGCAAGTTTTACACACTCACTTTCGAGGACGATACCCTCCATATATGAGGTGAGTGAGTCCTCAGTTGCAGTAACGTGCCACTTTCTTCGCAAAAAAGTGCACGGGAATCGTTGGCCCTAGATGGTAGAGGTACCGTGTCTCAGGATATTTGTCGACCGCGGAGCCTTCCTCCTCCTCCCATTTTTCTTCCTCCTTCCTTTACTTTCCTTCCTTCTCTTCTTCCCTCCTCCTTTTTCCTCCTTAACACTGCCTGGAGCCAGTAGATGGGATGAAAAAATAGCTCTGGCCTCTCGTAGCCGGAACATGTCCGGTTGACATGAATCCCGTAACCGCACCGGTTGCCGTCTCCATACTCGGCGCGCGGTGTCCTCGAAGTACAGCATATGCGTTGAAACAAAGATCCCGCAACAGAACACGCACTCAATGGCAGAAAAAAATCATGTGTGTCGGCGCCCGCAGAGAAGTAGCGAAGTGTGGCTTGCCATGCGACAGCGCGGGCGGAGTATGGAGAAAGGCACCAGCGTATACCCCCCTCCCTTTTAGCCCAGTTTCCGTGCAGATTTCAGCCGAGAAAGTGGCATGCTACTGCGATGGCAGACCACTCCTCATACGTGGCCAGGATCAGGTTTCACGAAGGTAAG
>MU931952.1:0-10978 GCA_036418165.1 Cooperia oncophora | reverse complement strand
GGAGGAGTACTTCAAGTCAAAATCACGTTCTTCGTTGACCATTCGGGCGGAGTCACTTGGGAGTAACTACACTTGAGAGCGGAGCACTCTACATAATTGCCGGGTTCTCCTCATTTTTGGCTCCCCTAGTCACTGAAGACTAGGACAGTCTGAAATTTCAGTTCTTCTAGACTATTTCAGCAGCGAAGAAGAGCCACCGCATGTTCGTTACTGTGAAACTGAAGACAAGTAAGCTCTTCGCATCGAAGGGACCATTTTTTCAAGTTTGCATCGAAGAACAGTGCACCAATCAGGGGAGCGCATTCGCCCAAGTGACTCCTCCCAAAGGACCAGAGCAAAATGCTATTTGATTATTTTTCTCCTAAGCAAGGTATCGATGGCTCGCTCGGGCCTGTAGAGAAGGGAAACTCAGTCAAAGCAAAACAGCAACTTCATTCACAGCGCTATATTGCTCGCAAGCTGAAAATGTGAGCGTTAAAATGATGGTCTTTCTTCTCTTCCCCATCGATCACATGCCAGTCATGCCCTAACAAAACCAAGAGTAAGAGCCATCTGAGCGCAAAAAGAAATCCGGAACGCAGAATTTGACTCAAGTGATGTCATCTGAGGACCCTTCGGGTAGGATGGGTATGATACAGCAGCATGGCAAAAAACAGGGTAGCTCATCGCACTGGGGACATATCTGAAGAGGGCATCTTCATATTTCAAGTAAAATCGGCATCGCATTTCAAATTTCCAGAAACCAAGGAGCGTTGGAGGGTACTATTCCAGGTATGTGGGGCATTTTGGTTTCAATCCATCATGTCATTTGATACAGCTCCTTTTCACCTGGGTGAGTCCACTTAGTCCCGAGACCCGACTGATCCACTCAGTCGCGAGACCTACTTACCAACCAATTCACAGGGCTCTTTCTTTGTCCAAGTAATCCAGTTTGTAATCCCAGAGATTGTCTCTCGTCGTGTCCATGTGGGTGACGAGTACGCTGCGGGCGTCTCAAGTGCCATTGTATTTTACCCGGTATATACTTACTGGCGCCAGATTGGGTGGACGAGACCGCCGAAGCCGCCTCACCGTCCACTCAATGTGAAGCGGCGAGCAGCAGGGAAAATCCTTCACAATCCTCAGGATTGACGAACCGGACTTGCTTGGGAAAGACAGAACCTTACACCTCTGCCTGAGCAGGGGTCGATGCAGTTTGG
The DNA here is from genome assembly GCA_036418165.1 of Cooperia oncophora. Classification (NCBI taxonomy): domain Eukaryota; kingdom Metazoa; phylum Nematoda; class Chromadorea; order Rhabditida; family Trichostrongylidae; genus Cooperia; species Cooperia oncophora. The sequence continues at coordinate 9,779 of MU931952.1, read as the reverse complement.
ACGGAGGGGGTGGATTTTGCCTTCTGCGAAAATAGTACATAAATGCCCCCCCCGTCGTCAAGACTGCCTCCGCAGGGTTCTGTCATTGCCAGAGCGAAGTATCATTCACCATTTTCTTTGCCCACAGTTCTTTGCGTGAAAGATGGACGACATTATTCACCGCTGCCGGTTCCTCGAGAATCTTCGCACAAATGATCAAAAACACTCTATTTGTGTCTGTGCGATAAAGAATAAAGTATAAGTATAAGTATAAGTCCTTCACTTGCCCCTTCCCACTACTAAATACTCTACCCCTTCGAAATATCTTACAGGAATCGTACACAAAATTCAACTTCTTCTTTTTACTAAACCTTCCCCAACTGGTTCCAAGGAACGAAGAGCAGAATTCTCTGCAAAAAAGATTGATTGTGAAGAGATACAAACATTCGAAACCACACTTTGAGGACAGTTTGCGGACATGGGGGTGGAGCCAAAAGCGCTTTTGAAACAAAGCGCAACAGGTGCCGTCACGTGCCAAACTCATACGTTGCCAAGAACGTAATCATGCCGACATAAAAAACTGAGTCATCGGCATGGAAGAAGTAATTGCACTCTGATTTTTAACGCCAATTTTGCGATAACAAAGTCCGCTTTCGAAGCGCGTGCATGTGTTTCCACATTCAGTGGGGGCACCATGAAAAAGCGCGAGATGGAACGGTTTCAAAATGTTAGTTACGGAAAAAAATTTTTTTTTGCGTCATCGGAGACGAGCCATTTCTGGACGAGTTTCCCGTTGTCCACACAACCGCCCGGCTGCACGCATTAACTTATTTTTCCATGTAGTAAGGCTTCATAAGTGAAGCGATAAGAATAACGGCATGTGACTGCACGGCCATTTGTGGGCGGATGACGCGATAGGGGCGTAGGGCGGCATGTTGCGCCTTAGTTGAGCGCTGTAACTGTGCCCTTTGCTGGGAAAGCCGCCATGCAGCGGCTGCTCGGAGGCGCAATATTGTTTGTTAGGAGTATAGAGCCCGGGCGCCTTGTCGCATTTATCGTTGACCATTGCCTCCAGTATGGAGATGTGTAAAGAAATCGAAGAGCGCTACGAGTAGCTGCCTAGCGTCACAAAAGCCGTTGATCTCGGAGAAGAGCGAGTTTTTAGAATGTCCAGGGTGCAGTTCGGCCTGGGAAGGCGCCCACGTAGTCGCCAAAGCTTGATGTATAAGCCACCTACGAGGAAACTGTAAGCTCCCCTGACTAATGTGGCTCACTTCTTCCACCTCGCAGCTTCGCATGTACTTACAGGTCTCGCCGAGCTCAAACCTGTTAGTTAACATGATTCAGCACAGGATTAGCGAACAGCAAACTGCCCCTCCCAAGCCGAACAGAGGTGGCAGACCTACACGTGTTAATCTAAGAAGTGGGAAATGGGGACTAGATCGGTAATGATCGATCACTGAGCTCCCCTGAGTCGAAAAGCGCCGCCTTGTAGACGACACACCAGCGAACAATCAAAAGCTATCTGCCAAGTCGCCGCACTTACGCGATGGAAATGTAAATCATTCGATGTTCCCTGGCTTTTTCGCTTTCCTTTCCTTTCATCACATCGAAATGGACCCACTTTCCATTACTTTCAGGCTTTTTATGAGGCACGAAGCCTAATGTATATATTTTTGGAAAGTCACGCAATTTCCTTTCACGATGCTTTTAAGCGAGCGATTACAGCGAAGATTTCCAATGGGATCTCAGAAGCTTTGTGATGTCATCGGTCACCATAGAAATTCAGTGGACAGATTGAGTTAAGGATGAGAAAGTTGCCTTCCTGGTATGGTATAGTGAAAACACAGAAAGAGAATGTAGGCATGGATGGAGGGATGAACTAAAAGGTGAATGAATGAATGAAGAAATGAATGAATGAAGTAATGAATGAACGAATGAGTGAGCAAATGGTCGCCTGGTTGATCGACTAATCGATTGAACGAATGAATAAAAAAGCAAGAAAGCGAGAATGATATATACTCCCTCTCAACAGCTGAACGCCCGCCAAAATTCTGGGAAATAACTGGAAGAATTTTGGAGAGCTGGGAAACGTTGGTTACCTGGCCTGGTAGGAGGAGAGGGAGGGGGAGGGGGATTTGTAAAGGGGTGGTTGTCTGACAGCGCCTTTTCTCTCACTCCCGTTGCTGTATTCTCGTTTTCCCACAAATTTCAACGACCGTCCCACTGTTTTTCCTGCCCTTTGCTTTTGTTTTGAGCAGAGGTAGCACAGCCGTTAGAAGCACGGAATCATAGGTAGACTCCATATAGCAAAGATGGGGAGGGCGTGGGGACGTGACGACAAACACGCTCTCGATGGGATAATGCAGTTCAGGGGCAATGTCTTTGTCCAATACAAGGCAAGATAGCAATAATGGCAAGATTCCACGAAAGAGGAATACTACGCCATGTTCAAATGAAGTGTTCAGCCACCATGTTGTTCAGCCACGCCCTCTCCTCCTCTGGGATATAGAGTGGCGCACCTTTGAAAGAACGGACACTGGGGCGCTCGTAGTGCAAATGGGCCATGTAAACGCTAGGCGGGAAAGCATGTACCTGGATGAGAGTGGAAAACAGCGAAAGGGCTGAGGTGCAAAGCGATTGCTGCGGACGTCGCGCGGAAACTGTGCGCGACGTCGCGTGATGCCTCATACCTTGCCATGTTGAATCTAATTGCCTTCCCTGCAGAAATTAGGCGGGGTTATACGCCCTAATCGATAGACATAGTGTGTCCTTAGGTTCACGAAGGAAAGCAAAAAAATTGATTGAAGAAGTCACAAATATGAATTCTTGATACATGCATCACAAGTAGGCGGAACCGTAGGGCGGAGATTAGCTGTGGGGTGGGGCTTAGTAGCTAGTGGACCATGAGAACTTTGAGAGACCGCTTTAAGGACGCTGCGGTGCAGAGAGCTCGGCTAGCGTTCAACCGTTGAGGATGCGCCACGTATACGACCTTCGCAACGACCCGCAGATGCACATGAGCCCACGGCTGGTTCCGAGAATGAGAGTCTGAGTTTCAGAGTCGCCCGATTTGTGGTCCACATTTCAAGAAATTGACGGTCTTAACCTCCATGGGCTTATTTCGACCAGAATATGCATTCGAATGCCCGTAAAACCCTAACACTGGGTGGAAAGCGCGGCGCAATTTGGGGAAATGATTGATGCTCCTAAGCTATCCATCGTGGAATACGTGAGAAGGGGTCCTCTCCTAGAGAGGTGACGGTGTGACGGGGGAAGGAGGAAGCGGGGGAGTGGCGAACTCACAACTACCTAGTAAATAAGATAATTGAGCAACGATTTTATGGCTTTTGTTATGAACCGGCATGCGAAAACCGGAAGCCGCTAGTGAATGGAGCTGCAGAAAACGAGTGAACGCCAAAGGAGTGTAGCGCTCAATCGGGAAGCTTAGAGCTTAGCTGCAAGATTGGCGACCATTTCAAATCAATGGATACTGCTAGGTAATGAGCCGTTCTAGTTAAAAGAGAGGAATTCCAAAGGAAAAATCGGATGTGGATGTGATGGCAAAATTAACTATGCGAGGAGGAATAGGTCAGATGGGCTTGGAATAAATGGCTCAAGGGTCGAAAAATGTTTGAAAAAAGTCAGCGCCAAGAAATTACTTTCTAGGAAAAACTGTTCAGGAAATGCTATCGGCAGGACTCGAAGGCATGATGGATTTCGTGGGGCGTCATTGTGCTCAATCTTCTCCCCGTGTTTCTTACCCAAGTGCTGTGAGGATATCAATTCACGTTTTGCTTTTGGAGGAAACTTCAAATTATTCCCTCCTCCTCAAGGCTTCCTCCCAACTTCCGCTCCCTACGTACGACCCTCTCCCCTTTGCCCAAAAACTACCGTCCAGAGGGGAGTTATAGCACTTTCGGAACAGGAAAACCCGAGAGAAGTCAATGACTGAAAACGTTGTTCATAGAGGGGAATTTGGGCAAATATGACTTTCCTCCCTCCAGCGACCAAATACGACCCACGGCTGGGGATATCAACATACAACTTGCTCTTGGTAGAATCAGGGATTAAGAGGGCTGGAAAGCATTGAAGGTGCGCCACGTATATTGCCTTTGCGACGATCTGAAGACGCTTTTTGAGCCCACGGTTGGTTCCTAGTATGAGGAAATCAGCCCCTTGTTGTCGCACCCCCCCCCTCTTCCTGAACAGCGCTGAAGAATGGCTGCTTTGTTAAAATCCAGCTCAGGAGGAAGTAGGCTCAAGGGAAGACAATGAAGAGGAGGACGCCGAATTGATGGCGATAAAGAGAAGAGGAAGGTAATGCTCGGAGTAGCGTGATCATCCCCAAGGGATCATTTCCCATGTCCGTCGAGTGGCGTGAAAAGCGCCCCACGCATACAGTCTTGTTTGCTGCAGATCCTGAGGCGGGTTAGGCGGAGAGGGGGTGGGGGGGGGAGGCTGGGTCCGCGCAGGTCAAGGCCTGTTCTTCACTACATTGCGTAGCTGGCCAGGCGATCAGAGTTCCGAAGGAAAGCTGGCTAGCGTCGCGACAAACCCAGCACACCCTCCCCCTCTGAACACGCCCAAGCGTCAGCAGTGAAGAAGACTGTATATGAATACGAGTTCTAATTCAGATAAGCAAAAATAGACCTGCCGGAAAAAGAAACGAAGTCCTGGGCCCTGTATCTCATGAAAACCATGAAGCGCTAGCGTGTCAGGTGGTCAGTGGAATATGTACGAGCGGGAATGAATGTCACCTGGTCCGCAAAGTGCTAAGGGCAACACCGCAACGTGTTGTCCCCTCAAAATAAATGATACCAGTCGGTTGGATTGAATTCAGCATGATGAGGCTTTCTGGAAATTTTCAACATTAGCGGGTGGCAGCGACAGGGGCGTCGCAGTGGATGTCACGTGCGCTACATTTGCACCAAAACCCAATCGGCTCCAGGGAAGGGTGCGTGACAATACTGCACTATGGCAAGTCAAGTAGAAAATATTCTGCCCGCTCATTGTCCACTGTCGCCAAGAAATATCACCATTTGCGGGCGCGACGTCACGCGGAGCTCCAAGCACAGTGGGTTACGATTGTCTTGTCACACCCGCCCCATACAAACTCCCATAAACTGTGGAAATAAAGTCCTCTCAGAAAGAGGAAGTGGAAGAGAGGAACCTAGAAGATGAGAGTAGCCCATTTGGTGATGTTTATCGTGAAGTGCTGTTTGTCGGGGCTCTTCATCAGACAAATGCAGTTACCCCCCAGTCTACTCGCGATATGTCAGGCGTCGCCCGTTTCGAAAAGCAACCACTGATTTCACCCGTTTGCGGGGGATGGAAAAGTATCCCAAGCATGGACATGGCGTAAAATCGCCATGATCCCCGTGCACAGCAGGGTGTGTAAAAGGGTGTAAGTTGGATCGCAGCCAGAACAGCTCTTCTCGCCAGGTACTGAGGGCTCAGGATGGCAAAGTGATGGGAAGATCGCCTTGGGCAGCACTTGAATCCACACCCCATCACACGCCCTATCGTTTGCTGGGATCATGAATCTAATGGTAAGTGTGGGAAGACCATCGAGGTCGGCTCCAAGCAATGGCTGCGCTAACTCCTGGCAAGACAAGCCAAGGGGTGAAGTGGCGCAGTAGCGCCGCCACACAGTCCTCAGCTATCTTTGCACTACTGAACGAGCACAGGGAACAGCGCCGGGATGGGAAAAATGGCGCTGTTCAGCACGAACCTCCTCCCTCTCCAACTTTCCTCATCCAGTATGAGCTCCTTACGCAACCTACTAACTACCCGAAATCTTCCAATTACCTGCCGATTTTCCAAAATTCTTACCAGATTGTCCAGATTGGTGGAAGAGGGGCGAGAGGTGACGGGGTGTGTTATAGCGCGCGTGGAACGGGAAAAACCAACAACAAAAAATTCGCACTACGATTCAGAAGTATTCCTCTCGAGGCAAGTACGACCCGGTGGTATGACCCCTAATGGGGGTCAACGATCCCCATCCTCCCAACGATGTTGTACCCTGACCCACCAAAGCAGATGGTGATAACAAAGCATGAAAATGTGAAATTCCAGAGAAAAGTCGTTGAGAGAGGTGCTGTCTGCTAGAAGAAGATAGCATCTGGCTAGGTTGGCCACTCGGGACTTGGGAAGGAAACGACGGGCTTTACATTTTGAGCAAAAACCTTGTGTTTCGTCCTTCTTGAAATAAATGACTTTTTGGTCGAATATGTTCGAAAGTGTTGGCGCTAATATATTACCGTCTAGGAAAAACTGCTCAGGGAATGCTATCGGGCGTTAGAAACATGATGAATTCCATCATGGCGTCATTGCACTCAATCTTCAAATCTAATAGCCGTCTGGGACCGTGACATCTTGACCGCAACTTCACAAAAAAATTGAAACTTCGGGGAATGAGCGCCATGTAAACAAAAATGGCATAATCTTAAGGCTCACGACTTCACGCAATCGGAACGGTCATATGCCGCTTCCTTCTCCAGGTCTATCATAGCGGTGCGAACTAGTGTATCTTCTGGGCCACATCACTTCCCGCTAGACATGTAGTTCCACTCGTCTGCAACCTCTTCGCCAAACGTGTGACACCTTTGTACCGACGGTTTAGTCACAGATGGAACGGCGCAGTTTTTTGTCGACGGGGGGGGGGGGGGGGGGGGGGGCATTTTGCTTTCCATAGATGTGTCGACCCATCTAGGCAGCCGTTTCTCGAGTTGACACGTTTTAGGATAGTGGCTAGACGATCTTCTCACAATTCTACAAGGTCGATTCGATTTCGTAAATCGGAAACTACGGAAGCAATTGATAATACACAATGCCCCCTCGACAAAACAGCGCGCAACATGGACATGTCTGCTCTCAATACCGCAGCCCTCCCCTCTGGCCATCCAGGTAGCATCGAAATGCCTTTGTCGTTCATGAACATGAATTGTGGTTTAACTTCGCGCGAGTTGTCTCCCGTAACCCCGGTTGCTGAGAAAAAGCGCTCACAATATAAGCGAACCTCTAGAAGTGAGAAAAGACCGCGTCTGTTCACACACTGAAGCTCGGAGAAACCTAATCAGCAACCGTATTTACTACTGACGGGCTTTGATTGATAATGACGCCTGTGAGTGGAAAAAACAAACGAATTCGACAGTTGTAGCGATTTTTTGATGGACGTTAGTGACAGCTCCTATTTATCACTCATTAGTGAAGCCACCTTCAGTTTACTGCCCAATAAATACGACTACTGGTTTTACTGGGGAACAAAAAGTACTGGTTTGACATCCCAGGAATTTCACGCTAATACATCGACGTCTTTGAAGAGATGATGGAATTCATGTGGATCTGCAGAATGTAGATTTGAAAGGAAGGCCGAAGGCGTGTTACAAAAAAAACGGATGGAATGCGGTAGTTCCCGCCCTGTGTGGTACACTCTGGGGGTTCGTCGATTCCACGGAATTTGCGGAATGGAAGATTAGAATCAGCTCGCTAATACACGAGGGCGGCCGCGCGGACGCGATAACCTTCTTCTAGTATCAAGTGTGAAAGCCAATAATTGTAATTTGATGGCTTAATAATCGCGATGAGCCTGATAAAGGAGAAAGTGCATAAAGGATGCCCTAACACACACCGCCGGACGTGGGTTGTCTGAAGATTAGGAGGGCGCTGTTTATCGACGGGGGGCATTTTGTATTATAATTGCTTCCCTGGTTCCGGTTTACAAATCTCACTCTGGTAAAACTTGTGAACGCTTGTGAAGCTGGAGCAAGATCGTCTAGCCACCATCCTAAAACGTGTCAACTCCAAAAAAGGGTACCTAGACGGGTTGGCAAATCTATGAGAAGCAGAATGCCCCCCCCCACCGATAATCAACGCCGATTAGGAGCTCCCCAGCACCATGGCAAGATCCAACCTAGCTAATTAGGGTACAACTATGCGACCCATCATTCTTTTTCCTGGTCACGATCTCTTAACCAGTGGTAGTTAAACGCGACGGTCAACCCTTTGCTTACCGCCTACGGGGTACATAGCGCGACTAAATAGGCAAAAGTTAACCCTGTACAATCAAATTTTGCCACGGGTCAATACAACACTGTCTCCCTTTCTACGCTGACAATGCACCTCCCACCCCCCCACCTCCTCCTCCATTGAGAACACCTCAGCTAACATTGTGTACTTCTCTATACATAACCCTTCCTTAGCACGTCCCCATGAACGAACCCGCTAGTATGAAGTGCTGCCAATCAAGTCGCTTGTTGGGAAGTCACAGGAACAAAACGTTTGATACAGTTATGAACTAAACAGGTTTATTAGGAGCAACTACCAATATTTCGGGCAATATTTCGGGCGGTCCACAAGGGCCCGCTTGTGCCACGTTTGAACCCATTTCAAAAAGAACCGTGAAAGAAAATGATCCGAAAAAGGAACGGGTAATTGATCTCTTCATAAGGGTTAAAGAACGACGGCTACATACGCCTTTTGGGAATACTCTGAGCCAACCCCGCCATTGGATGCACCACCCAAGACATTATTATACAGCAAATTTCTTTACGCGAACAATGCAACTATAAAAGGCTATTCTGGACAACGTTGTCACTACTAACAATATCCCTTGACGCAAAACCAAAAAGTCAAGGGGCGGCCGTGTCAAATAGATTTTCCGAGGGATCAGCAAAACACGTTGGGCCAATTCAAGTCATTTGGGAATGAAAATAGGAGGAAGGAGTAAGACTTGTCGCGCGTTATCTACTGGTGTTTTTTTGGTGGAGCACGGCTGCGACAACAAACTAACTAGATCGTCCCTAGAGATCTGAAGCAGTGCCCTTTTGAAAGAATCCGCTGTCACAAGTGGTGTCGTATGCGGGTGGAAGCGATTCTCGTCATGACAATTTGTCATGCAGCCAGCGTTTTTTTTTCGGGGGTTGACAAAAATATCCCAGAGCTCTCTGGCCTCTACGCTCTCGACGAAGCCTTTCAGGGTATAATTTCGGACCTTTGAAGAATGGTCAGCTCAATCTCTCATTGGACAATTTATCCTTGGTCTATTGGGAATGAAGTTATCGCATGAAAAGCTGCTGGGAAAACAAGGACCGCTGTCCATAGTCTCATGGAGAAACCTACATGCTAATCTCAGTTTTAGCCTTAGACTTAGCTCTTTGCCTGCTCCTTCCCACTATGAAGAGCGTGATCTCATAGATGCAGTCCCCTTTCCTTGGGAGGACAAAGGCGCTGGTGCTTACATCATGAAAGTTTCAAAAGATAGAGTAAGGACAAAGTGCGCATCTATTACTTCTATGCTTAGTCATGCGAGTCTGGTACGTGGCGCATGCCATGGAGTTTATCAAGCCGAAAATCTGTCCCTCTATAGCCACCCACTTCCAACCCTCTTTCCGATATCCTCCCGAAGCTGTGTAAAGCTGGTTGGACAGCTATTCCTCATGTTCGATAGTTATTTGATTTTAGAAGGGAGACTTTGAAAAAGGGTAGCTACATCGACAGAATCACGAGCGTATGGAAACGGAACGGAAGTTTTCAAGGGTAGAAAATTGAAATACCCGCACTAAACGGGTACTGTTAGGGTCATGATTCCGCGGTTATATTCCTCTGCGAGATCTCCATTTTAAGCCCCAGTTTCTGCTCGGACCGCTTCCCATATTTCCATAGCAGTGTTGTGGGAGCACATGAAAGGCGTGGAATATTAACGGTAGTATAATCGTGCCTCGGAGCCGTGAACCAGACCCAACTGGCACAAATTCCTATGTAAAACTGGCCGCTTGCCGACCTTCCCAGGCCGAACG